>JAUZST010034592.1:0-55499 GCA_034779995.1 Parotocinclus haroldoi | reverse complement strand
ACACACACACACACACACACACACACACACACACACACACACACACACACACACACACACACACACACTTACACACATGCAAGCACATGAATTATCTGCACTGGATCAGTGGAGATGTGTCCCCCCTTGAGGGCATCCATATGGATTGATTTTGTACTTAAAAATACTGAATACTACCCATGGACAAAACCATGTGTGTGTTTTAGTTAAAGCATAACATAAAATACAAATAGCCAATTTAATAGTTTAAATAGTTCAGATGAGATTATCAAAGTACGCTGACCAAGTTTCAATGTTAACATCTTACAACCATTTTGGAGAATGTTCGTTTTTTTTTGTTTTTTGTTTTTTGTTTTTTTTTGTGTGTGTGTGTGTTGTTGAGGTATTCTGTCATATCCAGATACACTTCTGTCTGCTCTTCTCAGGAAAGCAGTATTCAGGTGACTTTGAGTCCTGATGAAAGCACATTTCTGAGGACCTTTGAAGAACAATTACACGAGACTTGAGTGCTCTGCTATACATCGCTATACATTGTGGGTCATACAAGGACCACACAAAAGTGCTAAAGGAGAATAAAGCAAAGGTACACAAAAAACCTGCTGACTTCTACAGAACTTCCTACGTTCATCTATCGGGGAAACCACCGCTACACACTCCTGGACAAATAAAAGCCCAAACTGCGAAGCCCAAAATGGCCAAGCTTTTAATGGTCGCAACAACAAATGGTGCAGCCATGTGTGTAAACTTTGAGAAAGCTTTTACAGAAAGAACAGTCAATATTGTTTCACTCAGCACTGACGACTTCAAACAGTTGACGAGTAGTTGAAAGAATTCCTGGCTACTTTGTGTTTAATGTGAGACCAAATATTCTCTATAGGGTTTAAATCTGGACTCTACCCAAGCCAAAACATAAGCCTGGTGTCCTCAACTCACTCCTTTGCAGCGTTGGCAGGGGTGTTCTTTTTTAAAAAATGTTTCTCTTTAGAACTTTGTAGTTGTGGGAAGCCTTTCTGCATGATTCTCCTTTCCTTCAAAGTATTAATTAACTTTTTGCAGTGAAGTAGCTCACCAGTACCAGCAGCCGAAAATGCTTTCAAACCAAGAAAAGGCAGAAATGCAGTCATTCTGACACGTCTTTCAATGACTCCAATCTGGAGCATCACTGTGCAACTTAAATCGTGATTCATCTGTTCGCACAACTCTGCTGATCCACTTTATTTCTGCAAAAAAAAAAAATCTTTCTTTGATTTTCTCAGACACCAACGTTTTAAAACATCGTACATCTTATTTCTGTCTTGTTTTCAGAAGCCGCGTGGAGCTTGTTCCTTATGAGGGAATAGTGTACATATCAAGTTTGCAAAAGAACACAACGCTTCTTGGACAATTTTCGGTACAAATGCAAGACATTCGTTGTTTTGGGGAAAAAAATTAGATCTCATCCATATTATGATGTATAGTGGATGGAAGATCGTGGTGGGGGACTGTTTCAGGACTGTTTTGCCGTGTCAGGACCTGAGCAGATTGCAATCACACAGGGAGTTATTAATTCAAAATTGTATCAAGGAATTACACTGGGAAATTTAGGGTCAGCCAGCTGAAGGTTAACATAATTTAGATGGCGAAACAAGGAAATGGCCCAAAACCCATGAGTAAAAAGAAAATGTTTTTTTTTTTTTTGTTTTTTTTTTAAAAGGCCAGAGAAGTCAGAGTTTGCAGCTTAAGTCAAATAAAATTTTCTATGACCTGAAGATCCCAAAATGGCTTCAAATTCCTGTACCGTTGTGCAATTTTCACCGATATTGGAAACCGTTGCGCAGAATTCGCAGATGAGTCAGCCTGCTTACTATTATAGTGAAATGGAAAATTTGTCTTACTGCTTTAAACTAAAAGTGTCTGACTAATTAGATCCTGTTTGATGTTTTATATGATCTATTTATTACCTTACCTTCAAATGGTTCACAAACTTCATTAGGACTCCAATCGTTATGTGACCTTTGTTCTCCATAAGACTGTATGGAGACACAAAGATATGACTGCTACAAGCCGAATGTTTGAGTGTCCCAGAGTAACCCTATTCCAAAAAACTGTGATGGCATATCGGTTAAGGTACAGGACTGTGAGTTCAAATCCCACCAAGGTCTCACCAACGGTACTGTTTCGAAAACCGCTTCCATAAAGATGGCAACGTATTAGAAAAAATATGCGTCCGCACAGATGCACTCAGCATCACTGAAAACACTGTAGAATGTGTACCGGGCCCATTGGTGGCGCTGTGACACTGCCACAGAAACACACCCAAACAGTAGGTTTTGTATTCAATGAAATGCCTTTGTTAAAAATCTTGTCACAATGTTTACAAACATTTTTAGGATACACAATATTTAGCATGATCCCCGTGATCACAGACAAAAAGCATCAGCAGCGACAGGTTCTCAAAAACTATCATTCAAATATTATCCCATACCGTGAAGTGACTTGTATTTAAAATGTGCTGTACTTCATCCAATTAAACTCGACTAATTACGCTCTGTGTAATTAAACATGCAGCTGGTCAGAGATCTTTAGGCGCAAGCAATATTCTCCACAAACAACAAAAACGCCGTCTGTCACAATACGATAAAATAGCGTCATATTACCCACCTCTGCTTGGATGGATTGTGGTTATGCATGGTTTATAGTGAAATTGTCAATAATCATAGCATTCATTTTCATCCCACCCTCATTTACCCTCAAACAAAAACATGCCCAGGATTTGTACAAATAGCTTTATTTTTATTTTAAACTGTCGAGCAATACTTCAAAAACACTGAATATACACACTCGTGAATATATAAATATTCCTTAGTATTTACAAAACATACATTGCCTTTAAAAAAGCTATATCTGGTCTTTAAATCTTGATTTATATGAGTACACAAGTCAGCATCCGGCTTCCTACAACGCTATCTCCTAATGAGATTTTGGACCTGTCCCGCTCTGCTCACGAGACTTTGGCTCTTTGTTTCCCTCTTTATTGACTCCGTCTCAGTCCACTGCCTAAACACTTGCGATGGCACAATCCTCGGCCTAAAGGTAGTCAGAAGGTACAGATAAACGGAGACGGGGTCACCCCCGAGGTCAAAAAGTGCCCTGAGGCTTTGTGTGCTCTCTCAGAGGTTTCTATGGGGGACCGGAATTCGACTGACCCCTGTGATCGTATATGCTTGACCAGTCGACGGCCCGGACGCTTACACTTCAACTCACAACAAGTGCTTCTGTTATACATCTCTGAAAACAATGAGAATTTGCAAAACAATACAAAACTAAAAAGCATATATATGTTTCTGACCGTTGACAGAGATGTACAGTACATAATCAGTGAATACAATGTGCTGCAGTCCATTACAAAAGCATGCACTGTTTCAAGGGGAACACCTTAAAAGATTTGGCTCTGCGTAATTGTCCCATCTGCTTCTCGACCCAGTACAGAGGGTCAGGAAAGTCAGTTTCTTTCTTCACAGGAAATTTCCTCACAGAGTTCCTGGGCTCTCAACGGCAGTGTACTCGGTCTCAGAGGCGCGTGAGGCATCGATGAGCCTAGCCAAGCCGCTTTTGGTGGAGTACTTGAAGATAAAGGCCTTCATGAGGTCATAGCGGTAATTACGGTCGATGAAGTTGTAGACGACCGGGTTGACGCAGCAATGCAGCAGCGACAGGCACTGGGTGACGTGTAGAGCCACATAGAGGACGTTTTCCAACGAGCAGGTCAGAGTCAGCGCATTTAGCATCGCCAGAGTGTCCAGGAGCAGAGTGCCATGGTAGGGCAGCCAGCACACCAAAAACACCACTATGTAGGTAAAGACGAGGCGCCGGCTGGCACGCCATTCCTGGTCAGCCGAAGATCTGATAGCCCTGGCCAGGAGTGCGTAGAATACGGCGATTATAGGGAAAGGGACGGCAAAACCGAGGACAATCAAGCTAAGCTGGACACCTATGTTCCAAGCGTGCACCGACTCTGCAGGATACATGGGCTTGCACACGGTTATGCCATCTGAGTGCGTGGACTTGACTGCTTGAAGGAAATATGTATCAGGCAAGGCGGCGAGAAGCGCCAGCAGCCATATTCCTACGCAGATCAGCTGCCGTATCCGGCGCCGCTTTCCGTTGTTGGGCGAATTCCCGAAGCGCACCACGGAAAGGTAGCGGTCCACACTCATGCAGGCCAGAAAGAAGATGCTGCTGAACAGATTGATGCTGAAGATCAAATGTGTGAGCTTACACATGGCATCACCGAACGGCCAGTGGCCCTGCTGGAGCAGCGAGCTGATGGATATCGGGAGCGTGGCCACTACGAAGAGGTCAGCTATGGCCAGGTTTAGGATGTACAGGTGCGTCTCGTGGCGCTCTCGGCCAGAACGCGTGTTCACCCACACCACCAGGGCATTGGCGGCCAGGCCGATGATGAAAATGAAAATGTATAGAATGGAGAGGGAATACAGCATGGCTCGCTGACTGAACGTGCTCTGGCATACCAGCGTCTCCACATGCGAGCCGTTCTCATCCAGAAAGGAGAAGTTCTGCTCCGTCAGCATGTCCAGGAGATCTGTCAATTCGTTCATGTTCATGCTCATGTTATGGTTCCTCACAGCGACTCTCGGACCTGAAACAAAAAGAATTCCACAGGTCGGTTATGAGGCGCTGGTGAGAAATGGATAACTTCCAATTAAGCGCTGTTAGGATGGAAACACTATGCGGAGAAGTACGTTTATTTTTAAAGCCAACACGCATAATCGAAAACATCTCAAACACGCCAGGGTCCTGGGTCAGGGGGCAGGACCTCATGTGGTTCGGAGGAATTCGTTCAGCCTGCTCCCTAACTTTACTGGGCTGCTCACGGTCTATCAATAGCATGGCCAGAATTTTCAGGTTCATAGACCATAAGAGGGGAATTTTCAGGTACTTTCTGCATCCCAGAGTAATCTACAAATACCAAACATCTCAAATCATGGAACTGGAGATACCTATCCGGGAAGGGTTATCACTGCTATTGTGTGTCACAGTACTATCACACTCAGTCCATTAGGCAGAAACAGAAATGCAACTGATAAACACCAGAGGTCCACAGATAGGACCAGACCTCCTGCATAAAGTGGGCGTTGACTGGATAACAGGTTAGGTTAAGAGGAATTCTATTCCCCAGATGGACGAGCACAACGATTGCCTTTATATTGCGAAAATATCTGTTTTCCATAATCAATGAGTACCACGTACAACCACGGGAGAGTTGTAGAGTAACAAAAAACCAAATCGCCTAGGCAAAAATGGGCTGATCGGGGTAAAAGTGTGCTAATGCTCAGGCGCTGAAAGGTCCCGTTACAAATGGATACACCCTGCAAGAGAAATAAATGGGAAACCTTAAAACCAAGCCTACCACTGATTAGTGGTTGCTACTTCTTTAGATCTGTTATTTATTCAGTTCAAAACAAAGAGACAGCTTTCAATGGGACGTCCTGCCTCGGCGTGCACAGCCCTGATGATATAATCAGTTCATTGGGTATCTTTGGCTTCTTTTGAGCCTGAAACAGTGTTAGCACCTAACCTTAATGCCGTTAAGAGAAACCTGAGAGGAGACCCAGCTGCTCTTCATGCACGGTTATGAGATTGCTTTTACGGTGCTCCTCTCTACTCTTGGTCTAGGTCTTGGTGCTGGCAGACGGAGCGCCGGATAGCTCCGACCTGGCTCATCAGGTGCAATAAAACATGGTGGTCTAAGAGCACTCCCTCACCCACCTTGTTGTAAAACTGTTGTGTTTACAGTCCCCAAATACGGCAGGCGCCCTCACCTGAACCCCCAGGCCTGTAGGCACAAAGAGCTCCCTGTGCGACTCTCGCCTCAATCCCCCTCCTGCACCCCACCCTTCGCTCGCTCTCTCTCTATGTCTGTCCCTTTCTCTCTCCCTGTCTATCCTTAAGCCCCCTGAAACTCGGCATTGTCTCCCTTCAACGAGCCGGGGCATTCGGGATCACATAAGAAAGGAATGGCCAGTAAGACTTAAAGCCTTCAGGAACCTAACTTTAAACGGCAAAGTTTCCGAATTTCTAGAAGGCTCCTAAACATCAGGATGATCGGTTCATCTTTTGGTGGGGCGAGTAATCAAAATTTTAGCCCTGTGTTTAAAGGGAAGACATACTGGCAAAGGGAAATGTCAAAAACACTCAACGCTTGCAGAAATGCACAAATGCATCCTTAAAGCATTCACGTAAAGATCGGCCGCAGGGAAAAATCCAAATGGGTTTGTTGGATTGGAAAGAAACTGTTTTGTAAAGCACTATAAGTATTTGCAATGAAGGAACACATTGTCACTTTTTGGCTCCAGAAGTATTAAAGTAGTGATTGATGTGATTTTGACTTGCATGACTACTCCGACTATTAACATTTGATGATGTAAACCTGTTTGGTATAACGTTAAAAAATCTGTTCTTATGCACCCAAATATAGACAAATAAATATGAAAAAAAATTAAAGCTTGGTTTCACCAAAACGATTTGGTGAGGAAGCTGGACACACATGGCAAACGTCATGTTACAATAATCAATCAATCTAAATAAAATAGCAGATACTCTTGATTCCAAATGAAAGGACATATTTTTCTTCTTTACATATAAATTAACATCACTCGTGGTCCACATGTATGTATATGTATATAAGAAACCATGTAAAACCTGTGTGCTAAATTTGCGCATTACAAAATCGACCTGATTGATCTGTGCTGAGGGAAATGTAAAGTTGTTGTGCGTGTGAATTCTGGATAATAACAGCCCACACATACATTTACATTTAGAAATAGTTGCACAGCCAGAAAAAAAAATGAATTACAAAATTGTCCAAATGTAGTTCATTCAGTGTTCATGCTGAACACTTGCTAAACTGAAACCAGACCATAAGCTATAGGATATTTATGGGAAACTACACCTTTACATTTGCTTCCTCCAGTTCACCCAGTGATTGTATTATTCCCAGTAAACACCCGATGCATATCGATAGAAATCTCTGCCATCCTAGTTGCGAGCTTCTCTTAATCCGTACCAGCAGCTGAAGATTTATTTCAAGCGTTATAAAGAGAAAGCAGCCTTTGGCGCACCGATTGAAGTTTGCTCGCGTGCGCAAAGTTGCGCGTAGATGAGAAGAAAAACATAAACGCAATCCTTACGTTGTTACCGAAGATCCCCGATGATGAAAGGTGATGGAAGGGCGCCTAGTTATCCAGAAGTAATAGAGAGAGAGAGATGGTCCTAAGCACAGGGAAGACGGAGCGTGATTTGTGGCGTTGTGCTGCGGCTCCTCGCTGTTATATGCGGCGCAGAGCAGGAACGCCTCCCACTATAGAGATAGCAGAGGAACCGAACGGCTGCTGAAACCCGAGTTTCTGTGCAGCAAACAATGAGAACGGACGTGCGACACATCGGATTTCCATACACAACAATAACACAAACAAACCAGCAGTTCACAGGCCACATAGACGTCAAGGATCATTCATGAAGTGGCTACAGGTGCAAGGTCCTCACCTCATAGATTTAAGGACTCGGTTCAGAGATTGCACATGTTAGATCTTATCATGCTGGATTCCAGCCAGTGCACAAAGTTTGCAGAACTTCAAAACAGGTCATCCTTCACCTTTATGATCGAACCCAAAATGTGATTATGTGATTAGTGGCTGTGCTTTCATAGCTCCGGAGGCTTAAGGGTGATTCTCATTTATGTTGCATTTCCATATCAGATTTGTCTCAGATGATTCTCATAAAACTGCTCAGGAGATATCGAATGAGACAAAAGAAGACATCCATTTGATTTTAGCCAAAACCGAACTTACCTTGAGAGATTTTTTGGCTGTAAGCCCAGCCTGGGGCTTGATCTTATATCTTATATCGGAGTTAGGTTATAGTCTTCAAAAAAAGGGGAAACTTGTCATCATAATGAAGTGATGAACCAGATGCTGTTATTGCCCAAGTGTAAGGGGAGGCCACACTAAAAATATACCACTAAAACCTATAAAGCTTTTTCACTTTTTATGTGTTTAAATGATGCATACACATTTTCTATATTCTACTGAAACAACAGAGAAATAATTATGTATTGCAATTATACCATTGCTTAAACAAAGGAATATTTAATATAACGGTGACCCAAGACTTTTGTATGGCACTGTACAGTGGAGATT
Source organism: Parotocinclus haroldoi (assembly GCA_034779995.1). Taxonomy (NCBI): domain Eukaryota; kingdom Metazoa; phylum Chordata; class Actinopteri; order Siluriformes; family Loricariidae; genus Parotocinclus; species Parotocinclus haroldoi. Next base: position 47,301 of record JAUZST010034592.1, on the reverse strand, counting down.
TAAGAACCCAAAACTTACATTGAGAAGTTCTTTGATTGTAAACCAATCAGGATCTCAGGAAGCTATACGCAACTGATCTTTATCTCTGAGCAACTTTCGTTTTGACTCTAAGCTGTAAGATGGTTACAATTGCTACAAATCTCAATGAGCATATTTTTTTCTCAGGACATGCTTTCAAAACATGAAAAGCTTTTACAGCTAAACCTGTATATTCCTCGTCAGAGCTATGGAGGATTTGATGACTGTCCCTGAAGGTGTGGTCATTTCTTGGACGTGTCTGTTACCCTGTCTTAGGCATGGCATATCGTGTCTGCATAAGCACCTGACCCAGGCAGAATGCACCCCTGATATGTGGACCCTGCAGTGGTGGTCTAGACCACTGTACCACCAAAACCCCTCCGAGAATGTTTAGGTGGGACAAAATTAATTTCAGAACCATACAATAAAAGACTAGCATTTGAAAAAGTACAGTTTCCATTTCTTTTACTTTTGTCCTTTGTGACTTTCTTTTCTCGTGAGGAACCTTCCTTGTCTGACCACAGGTAACCCCCAGGGGTATTAGTGCGGAGCTGTGAAGGCGCGTTGGCTAAGCTGCGGCACTGTTAACGCAAAAGTTCACCTCCAAGTTACCAATGTAGAAGTTAAGAAGCCACAACTGAACTACCCTTGAGAAGTTCCTTGGTTGTAAACCTACCTTGATCTTGAACCCAAGATTATGAACTGCTGTTTCCAGAAACTTACCTCTGATCCCAGTTCCTGCGGTGCACACATGCAAGAAAGAGTTCTAAGAACAATGAAAATACTCTCCAGTGCCTAATGGTCATTCCATGCCTATATGTTTCATATAATATTAAGTGCATTTAAGTGTATCAGAAATAACATTCATAAACAATTCATCCAATTGAGGGTCACAGAGACCCAACACCACATGGCACAAGTCAAGAATCATCCGTAGACGTCAATTCACCATGCCAAGGTATACGCACAATCTTTAGAGCTGTGTAGTGGCAGCGCAAACTACTTGCATTTGTTTATTTAATGTGCAACAGTATCAATGGTTATTCATGACTGGAGCAGGGTTAGATCGATACTAGTCAGACATTCACCCTTCTCCAGTCTCCTGTCTGTCAGGCCATCAGCATGGCCCATTGTGCCTGTGTGAGGTTCGACTCAACCATGGTGGTTGGCTTAGTCCTCTGAACCACCTGCCATAACTCATTCTCATTTCTGAACCCGCTTCATCTAATTCACCCTAGACAGGTGCAAATCCATTGCACGGCACATGCGCTAGGACAATGTAGAGACACCAACTGACCAGTTGTGTGTCTTCAGAATGTGGGAAGAATTTCTAATTATTCTCCAGTTAATCAGAAAAGTCATAAAACTGGAGAGGAAAAGCCCCTGTGTGTAACTGACAGTAACACACTGCATTATTTCTCACTGCTGGATGAACCTGTGGCTGAGCTGAATAAACTGAACATTGTTCATTGTGGGTTTTTTTCTGCGTGAAACATTTTACGCCAGTGTTTATTCCAGGCTTTGTTTTTCAAACGGTGTCAGGTGATTATTTTATTGTTTTTTCCCCTTTCATACAGTATATCCTCTTGGCTGTGCCTCAGAGCCATTCGAACCAGCTTAATATAGACACGAGAGGGTTTCACCTGCTGATTCTCAGCTGGCTCTGTGAATGTTTATTCATGTTTTGGGTGTTGGCTCCGGTCCATCATCTAGTGTGGTAGGTATGAAATGCTAGAAAGTAATTAATACCTTGATTAAGTAAAATTACAGACATAAATCTTTTATACGATAGAGGAGTGTGTTGGCTTCTTCATCCATGCTGAGATATGCTGAGAAGTGGCAGCAATCTCAATAAGTTGCATGTAAAACCCAGTTTGTCACTCCAAATCCCATGTGCTATCCCAAATTGCATCCACTGCAGTTCATTATTGAGAATAAGGGCTTTAGTCCAAATATTGTCTTTCCTCAATGGCTACCCAAAAGCATTCAGCCCTTGCCAGTATTTTCATAGGACGTATTTATAATCAGGAAGGACATGGATGAGTAGGTCTTGAGTACGCAAATAAAGTGCTAGGCATTAAGCGACACCTGACCAAACAATACGTGCATGTTTCCTGTGAACCGATTTGCAGGCCAACAAGGGAAACGCAAATGTGGTCACAATCAGGACCTGCTACAGGGAACTTCCAGCATGAGAGTTCCCACAGCTTTAGTAAGTTCAACATTAGAATCAGTGGTGTTAAATGAGAAACGAACTACAATGTCGGGCAATTGCAGTTCATTATTAAAGAGTGTGAGGGTGGAAATTTTGACCTGCTGGAACAGCGGGCCAGCGAACACATGTTGGGAGCACATTTGGTTTCAGTTAGGACTCAACAGTATGGAGAAGTTTTAAAAAAAGAAAGATTATCAAGAGGAGAAAGTTCCTGTTATTCATCTATTTATCATGGGCCAGTTAGGCTTGCATTCCTGATTCCAATGAAAGCTCCGAGATTATGGAGTGGCTTGAAAAATGTGAGAAAATGTACCAGCAAATTCTTCTTCTCGGTTGTTTATTGATGCTCTGCTGTGTGTTTTGGTTGTGTCTTGCTTCTTGTCACCATGTGACTCGCTTGTGTGACGCTTGTCCCCAATTTAGTCCTGCTTGCTTTCCCAGCCTCTGGGGAGGAACACGTTAAGACAGCGGGTGCCTCCGTATATACCTCTGTATTCCAACCACTTCCTTCCAACATCAGCTCAACGGGTTTCTGTAGTGAAAATGAACCGACCTGGAGGAAAGGGCTGTCATGCCAGGACCTTTAATGGTTAACTCAGGCTTTGATTGGGCTACGATGGCTCAGTGAGTAGCACTGTTGCCTCACAGCAAGAACTTTCTGGGTTCTATCCCAGGTGGAATGGTCTGTGTCCTTTCTGTCTAGGGTTTGCGTATCTGTCCATGTGGGTTTTACTCCAATTTCCTCCCATAGTTCAATGATATGCGTGTTACCTGTTGACTGAATGTGCCCCCAGTGTATGAAAGTGTGGACGAATGTGCCCTACGCTGGCGCACGGTCTAGGGTTGTTCATGCCTTCCGCCCTGTGCTGCCGGCTGGGAAACAGCATTCTCATCAATAAGCTGAAAAGAAACTGAATGAATGAATGAATGAATGAATGAATGACCATTGAAGTGGCTCAGGTCAGAGTCTCTGTCAGACACATAATATGTGGTCAGACAGAACACAACACCAAACCCATCCATTTCATAAATGATGGACGGGTCACCCAGCAACTCTTCAGACCCAGTTTAACGAGGCATGTTCCCCAGTAAACTCCCAGTAAAATGTTGCTACATATGACTGCAAAATACACAGGTACAGCTGTGCCCCTCCAAATTGTGTGTTTTCCCAGTACAGCAAGTTCTCTAGGACCAGCTTCCTATATGTTGTATATAGATCTCTTTACCTTTAGAAAACACCCTTATCCAGAGCGACTTACAATTAATACAGTCTTACATTTTAAGCAATTGTGGGTTAAGGGCAAGGACCCAACTGTGGCAGCTTGGCAGAGGTGGGATTTGAACCCTGGACCTTCTGGTCCAGAGTCCAGTGCCTTAACCGCTAAGCTGCCACAGTCCCATTAGTCCCCTCTTTAGAACTTGCAGATACTGGCATGAACTGGCAACAAATGAAGCTTGTCAGTCAAAATTAAATGCATTGTGGGTTATTTATGTTTGTTTCTTGTTGTTGTTGCTGCTGCTGTTGCTTTCAGATTAGAATACAAAGAACAAAGAAGTGTAAGTACATTACAACCCATCTCACACTTCTCATAGCTTTCTCCTTCACTCTGACTGCGTTTTATCCCACGATAAGATAAGATGATCCGATGAGTCTTAACAGCGTTCACCTCTGATTAAAGTGAAGTACTGTATTCAGATTTATAATGCTTCTCCATACAGAGCGCCGTCTAAAGCTCCGCGTCCGCGCGCCCACAATGAACGGGGCTTTGATCTGGTCTCCATGGCAGCGGCGCGGCGCGTCTAGCAAACTACCCGGAGCGCGCGGAGAGAAAGTCAGCGGGTCGATTAGTCATGGAGGGGGATTTGATATCGTTTAGCTTGCATGAAGAGTGCATGGCATAAACTTGGGTTCTGTTGTTAAACGATTCCCGATGTGCATGCGGCGCCGTGGAGTGAAACCAAGAGCGCGCGTGGGATTAACAGCCTGCGATTCTGGAAGCGCACTGAGTTGGAAACTGCTTGAAGGATGTCACACGGGTATGGGAACTTCGTTCTTTATTCCGGGATTGTTCTACAGGGTTTGTGCGTGTATTGCTTTATTTAGGGACTGTGTATAACAGGTGGAGTTTGGAGGTGTGCGCAGAAATGATAGAACTGCAAAGAAAACACACAAATGAACAGAGGTTTTATTGTTCAATGGATAAAATAATTTCAACATCTCATACAAGTTCAGGTTCTCTTGGCCTTCCACGTGAAGAGAAATGACTCTTGTTAGGTGACAAGCCTTAAAAGACATATTAAAGGACATCAATCAGCCTCTCACTCACAATCCTTACCCACCTAATCCAATTCAGGGTCCTGAGGGGTGTTGGGGCCTAACTGGCCTAGCAGGGGCCCAGTCACCATTTGATTAAATTGGGCCACCATTAGATTAGATATAGCATTGTTGTAGCAATGCTAGAATGACCATACATAATTTAACTTTTTTATTACAACCTAAAATTTGGTAAATGTGTATGCAGGATTCACAATCTGAAAAACATAATCAGAAAAAACTGCTTCTGTAGGCTACGGTTGCAGCTCACAGAATTAGGGGATATTTCTAAATGAAATATCCCAAACAAAATACGCCCTAATTTTTGTGAGCAGTGTATTAAGTGTGACCTCCCCTTACACTTGAGCATCTTGGCAGCTTCATCGTGTTGCCAAGTTGACCCTTCTACAGTCTGAAGGAGATTGATCAGGATTGTTCTTTTTTAGAAGGGTAGCAGCAAAGAAACATTTTTTGAAAGAGGAACAGGGTGAAAAGGCTGTTAAAGCTCACAAAGGTTTGATTGAAGATCAGTGGAAAAGAGAATTATGGAGTCAGGCGTTTGTGTCCAGTCATACCATTTTCTAAATTAACAAATCTGATGGTGGTCAGTAATAAATCTAACAGTGGTCAGGTTGGTGCGCAGTACTGTACACCTAAAATTTCACAAACCTGCTAAGTTTGTTCAAAGCTTGGATTGAGTTTATTTGTTAAAAGGACAAAACCTGACCGTGGGTACTCAAACTTTTGCACAAACCCGTAAAACTACAGTATATGTCAGATGCACTCAAACTAGGCATTTGTACTCTAATTATGTAAGCATAGGAAAATATACTGGAATACAAATTTATTATAAACTGTTATGATGGTATTTACTGCTGTGCATTATGGGTACCGCAGTTCCTCCCCAGCATGTGCCGTTTTGCTTTGTTCATCTTGTTATACCGAGGCAGAACGGCAGCTTGGTTGTTACGTAAAACTAGTCCGTGCACACAAACTAAAGTGCACCGTGCATTCCCTTTTAAATAGGGGGAGGCTGCATTGTATTGCAGTTCCTATGACGACATGTGGCCTGGTGCTATGTGCTCCCATGGTGAGTGAACAGAACAAGGTTTGTGGTCAGCTAACACCTCGACCAATTCTGAGCACAATGTCGACCCACATGTCCACCGGAACTGCCTGTCTGCGGGCCTCTGAGCGACACCTCGTTGAAAAATATGATCGCCGGTGTCGGCGTATCACTTTTCAGCGCCGCAGTCGCCTGTTCTCCGTTCTCTGATTTTGCAGGTTAGGGTATTTCCAAAAGTGAGCCCAACCTCTTTTATCTTTAGAAGTGTTCTCCAGTCCTCCACCCATGACTCCTCCCCATCCCCAGATCCCCCTGCCCCCATTCACGCTCTCTTTCGGTGCCGTCGCCTTTGATTTGTTCGCCACTGTGACTGAGGGTGCTTGACAGTGGTTTTGCCCACGCTGGGATCCTACTGTATGGCCCCCATCAGAATATGAAAGGAAGGTAGTTTCAGCCTTGGTTTGAACTCTTTAAGGGATACACAAAAGGGGCTCTCACACACCAGAGGCTTACAAAGACAGCAATCATGCATTTGTTGGACTGTGTGTATTTTTCGTAACAGAAAGAAATGATCTCGTCAGCTGTTTCTCTCAGTAGCCACATGAACGCATTATTCTACTCTTTTTATACTTTGTGTTCCATGCTCCATAGTATGCTAAACAAAGATAGCCTGAAGTCGTATATGCTATGGCAGCTTGTTTATTGGGGCAGGTGTTTTATACAGGTGTAAACAGCTGCCGTTGTGGCTAAGACGGTTCCGACCCTGTTGTACAAGATGTAGGAAAAAGCAGCTCACGGTTTGGGCAGCAGCCTCCATTCATAGCCATGAAGTGTAAAGATGGTTTATCAGTTTCAGCGTATCACTTACACTGAGCTGCCAGTTTAGCTGTTTTCAGAACAGACACCACGTTTAATGAGGGATCTCTGATCATTCAGTCATGCTCACTGTATTATATGAAGTATACAGACAATCTCCACAGACAACAAAGTGGCAGAGGGGACACATTTCCAAAAAAATCATTTGAAGGAGTACTTGGCTGGCTTGCACAAAGCCGTGACTTTGACATGAGTTCGAAAGTGAGGCAGGACTTGTTGTTTACAACTGTTATAGCAATGGGCACAAGAGCCATGGTAATACCCATGTTTTTGGGAATGATGTTTGGGTGTCCAATAACATATGGATATATTACACACACACACACACACACTGGACACTTTATTAGGTAGACCTAATTGTTTTACACTCATTGTCCATTTTATCCACTTAGCATATTGAAACACTTTGCAGTGTTATGTTTAGAGACTGTAGTACATCTGTTTCTCCATAAACTCCAGCAGCATTGCTGTGTCTGATCAACTCATATCAGCCCAACACACACTAACTTGAATTTTATTACTTGTGGAAATTTTATTATTGATTGGAATTATATTATTTGCTTAATTTTACTATTACTATAACTTAACTATTTAATTAACATCTAGGCCACCCAAGGAAGATAGGACATTTTTGGATTTTGGGTCCTCCCAAGGTTTCTTCCTTCTTTATTCAGGGAGTTTTTCCTTGCCATTGTCGCCCTAGGTTTGCTCAATTTGCTTTGCTTTGCTTTGCCCTTTAAGATATTGTAATATTGTAAAGCTGCTTTGAGACAACGCACCATTGTAAAAGCACTATATAAATTTGACTTATAAATTAATTACGGTATTTATCTGTAAATAAAACAAGGTATGTCAAGAAACAGATGGACTGTAGTTCATTTACTACAGTAGAACTACAAAATGCAACAAGGATGTGTGCCTAATAAAGTGATCAGTTTATTGTAGCATATCAGATATGCTTCCTTTACAGAGTAAATTGATGGCCACCCACTACCCTATTGTTTGGTTAGAAAGGGGCCACCATTGCACAACTGGTATAATTTTACCATGATACAAAATGCTCCAAAATTTATTCAGAGTGATTTACGAAAAACTGAGCAGATGAGAAGAAAATACCTTGATAAAGGGTCCAAAAGTGGTACCGTGGTGGAATTGAGTCCAGAGTCGTAACCACTAAACAAGCAACATGGCCATATCCACTATGTTCATTTTCTAAGGTTAAAATGACTTGATGTAGCTCACATGTAGTGCTTGCTATGTGCAATTTGGCAGCCTCCCAACAACCCTATCCTTCAGTGGAAAGGGGCCAGCGTGGCACCACTCCAGAAACCATAATAGCATGTTATTAAATGTTGCACTAATATAACTGTGTTAGTAACTGTGCTACCGGTACCTGTGTAAAGACAACTTTGCAATTGACAGGCACCTTTCTCAGGAACATGTTCTGTAGAATTTAAATGAAATGTTTAGCGGAATAATCCATATTGAACATAGAATGCTCACAAAAATGAGGGGACATTTCAAAATGAATAGGAAGCGATTAAAAAGGAGCATATGATTTTATTTCATTAAACAAGACCATCAGAAAAGCAAATGAAAAGTCAAAGAAAGTTGTTTGATTATGCAAATGAAATACAAACTCAATCATGATGATTGAGTAGCAAGTTATATATTCATTGGGGTGAACAGAAGTATGTAAAATTGGACGAGAGTGCCCCACATGGTCTGTTCAGTAGGGTGTATGATCGCCCTAGACTGCCAAAACACACTGACAGTGATGGGGGGCAGTTTTTGTGGGATCCTCTTCATATTCATTTCGAAATTTCCTCTTATTTTTGTTATCAGTGTATAATTCATAATGAAACACAATTATGAATAAATATCCATTATTCCCATACATGCCAGTAAATATTGACCTCTGTGTTTAAAGTATTACCCTAATTCTCTTATGTATTCTGTCAACTTGTACCTTCATGACCTGTAACTTGTAGCTACACTACAGTAACTTTAACATATGTAGCTAAACTCTAATAAATCACTAAAGCTAATACGTTGAGGTGTTATGTGTGCTTTACCCAGCTCCTATGGCAGAATGTGGGCAGACGCCCAAGAAGCTTTGGATGACCTGTTAGAATATGAGATCCCCCCTGTACACCCCCGTCCTCAGAAAGACCATCTGCAGGTCTTTCAGACTCTGGCTACTTTCTACCTGCGTTACCTCCAAATCTTCCGTGGTCTGGAGGCAGCTTATGACCAGATCGTCCATCCTCAGAAAAGACGTGTGGTGCGCCAGGTCCTGGAAGGCGTCATGGGAAGGCTGGTGGAGCTCAAGAACGAGATGGTGCACCTTGAGTTTTCGGAGTTTCACTACTTTGATGACATCCTGCAAGACCTGAAGATGACACCCGTGAGTGCAAGATTTACAGAAATTATTTTATTTTATTTTGTTACTGTAGGCAATTCTTTTCTATAAACTAATCAGCCAAACATTAAAACCACTCGCCTAGTATTGTGTAGGTCCCCTTTGGGTCAAGTAAACTCTGACCCATGAATCTTCCTTGTTTGTCCAGCATATCCCACAGATTGGATTGAGATCTGAGGGTTTTAGGTCATCACCATGAACTCTTTGTCATGTTCCTCAAACCATTCCTGATTACATTTTGCAGTGTGACAAAGTGCATTATCCTGCATAAAAGGCCACTGCCCTTAGGGAGTACCGTTCCCATTAAGGGGTCTGCAAAAACGTTTCGCTAGCTGGTGCATGTTGGAGTAACATCCACATGAAAGCCAGGACAGAAGGTTTCCCAGAAGAACATGCCTCAGATCATCATGCTTTCAATGTTATTCGCATCACCCATAAATGTTTTTAATGTTATGGCCAACTGGTGTATGCAGTTAGACACTGAACTCATTTGCATATCCATTGGTAAACATATAACTGTTTTCTCTACATAGCAATTAGGTTTCACTCTAAAAACATTTGCAAAAACATTACAATACAATTAGCACCTAATTTAGTGCCAATTCTTAACCGCTATCTATAACCTCATGTGAAAATTTGCCTACACTGCATTCAAACCCCAAGGGATTTGTGAGGTCAAACAACTTACTGACTAAGAAATGTAGTCTAACTTCTTTCATTAGTAACTTATTTTAATTAAAAAAAAATCAATAAAATCGTGGGTAGCGCCGCCGCCTCACAGCAAGAAGGTTCCGAGTTCAATCCCAGGGTGGAGGGTCTTGGGTGTGGAGTTGCCATGTCCTGCCTGTGCTTGTGTGGGTTTACTCTGGGTACTTCAGTTTCCTCCGACAGTTCAAATACATGTGTGTTAGGTTAATTGGTGTCTCTAAAGTGGCCATTAGTGTATGACTGTGTGTGTGTCCTTTGATGGATTTGAGTGCGTATATATAGCTAGTCCTGATATAACCTTGCGTATAGTGTGTGTGTTTGTGTTTTTGTGTGTGTGTCGCTGGTGTGGCCACTGATGCCAATAGAGATATGAAATAATCCAAATAAACAAATTGTATTTCATATATATGTTGACTTGATGTTGGTCCTGTTACTTAGATATGCCATTTGAACTGTGCCTAACATTTTTCACAATACTTCAATAATTCACCTTCTTTTGTAACTTTTGTGTACTGTGCATATATGTTTATCTGCTACTGGATGCCAAGAATGTCTGTCTGTCTGTCTGTCTCCCTACTGTATGTCATAACAACTTTTCACTTAGCAACCTGGTCCTCTACAACACATTGATTTTAGTGCCAAGCTAATTAGAGTTGCTTGACCTGCACCATTCAAAGCTTTGATCCAGAATCTTTTGTGCTTTTCACAGGAGGATCTGGACGTTCCTATCCCACGCTTTTTTGTGCGAGAGAGGCTAAAAGTGCTGAAAGAGAGAGAGAAGATTCTGGCTCAAATCCTGCTTAAAAGGGGAGACATAGAACCAGAGCCTGTGAGTATTATATCTCAAAATTTAGATAAAGATAAATATTTTAGGGTTTTTTTCTGGTCACAATTTGTTGTAGAGTTTCGCTAGAATTCTAGCAATGACCGGATATTTAACACTGGCAGGATATTTTCTTTCTGAATCCTATTTTGGGCCAATCTCTGTAAATCCTAGAGATGGTTGCCGTGAAAATACCAGGAGATCAGCAATTTCGGACATACTCTGACCAGGTGCTCTAGCCCCAACACGTTCAAAGACACTTTTAATGACCTTTCTTCCCAATTCTAATATTTGACCGTCGGCACCTCGTCTTGACCATATCTAAATGCGTTGCCTTGATTGGCTGATTAGATATTTGAATTACCAAGTTGCTGAACAGGTGTACATAATAAAGGGGCCAGTGGGTGTACCTATATACAGTGTTGTATATAAAATAAAGTACACATATGTGTTTCTCATATCATTAAAACCACCATGAAGGTAAAGAACATAATAAAATAAACAGCATACTAACCTCTTCTCCTGTATGAAACGCTACCTGATTTCTGCTGGATCTGGATTTGTAGGTACCGGTGCTGACCATGTCTGTTGAAAGGGCGGTGCAGTTGCTGCAGGTGAGTGAAAGAGCCAGACAAGGACGACTTAGGGCTCGTTTCATGAAAGAGATCCAAAAGGAGGTCAAGAGAGGTCACCTTGAGGAGGATCACAGCCCACTGGACCCTCACCTTTCAGCCACTCTAATACAGAAGGTATAGCGCGCTACTAGATGTGTGATGGTTATATTATACCAAGATTATGAAGTTTGTAATTGTTAAGCCTTTGCCATAACCAGTACAAAAAATTGGGGCTGCACGGTATTGCATTCCTACACATGAGTGAAGGCTTTTTTTTATAACTATATCATAGTTATATACTGGTTTAGTAACCTTGCACCGTGTTTTGTTTTGAACAATAATATTAATAAAAACACAAGGTGAAACATTTTAATATAGTACAGTAATGTACAATACAAGTACGCCCCGTTTACCAATGGCCTGATTTATGATATTTCCACTTTACATTAGGAGTAGGATAATACGCATAAATATACAGCACATGAAAAGTACTTTGGAAAGAAATAGCCCCAGCTACAGTTAGTAGTTATTTGGCAGATTATAGTAAAAAATTCTCAGTATTGATACTTTGCTGCAGTCTCCCGATAGGAAATGTACTGAGGAAAAGAACAATCTCTATTTTGTTTCACTTTCAATACATGATTCAATAAATTACATAAGATACCCAAGACTTTATTCTAAAATAAGCTTTAGGTTAAATGATTTTGCCCAACTGTAGTTTTTATGCATGTTTAAGGTGCCCTGTGCAGTGAGTCACATGACTGAGGGATATGTAGTGAGGAGACGCTGTGCTATATTTAAACCTTTAATTTAGATTCCTTTTTGATATATACAGTTAAACTGATATATTAAAGTTAAACTCTTATATTTACGGTAAATTCAGCTTTCGGTGGATTAGCTGGAACATCACATCGCAATTCATAAATCACAGACTACCTGTATTGTAAATCATGTATGTTAATTGTTATTATTTACTTAATTTTAACTGTTAATACACAGTTAACTATTTCAGTGAACTTCTAGGTCACCTAAGGAGGACGGGTCCCTTTTTGGGTCTTGGTCCTGCCAAGGTTTCTTGTACATTCAGGGAGTTTTTATTTTCCACTGTCGCCCTAGGCTTGCTCAGTTTGGGACTGGCTATTTAAGACAGTATAATGTTATAAAGCTGCTTTGAGACAACGCTCTACTGTACAAGGCGCTATAGAAATAAATTTGACTTTGACTTTGTTATAAAACTTGAAATGCTTTCCAATAACGAAAATTAGAGTGGAATAATACTAATAATACTTTATAGACTGTGTTTCTCTTTTCAGTCAGCAGCTACTGTACTGTTTCTGTCAGTCCGTTGTGAATAAGATATAGATAAGAGATTAGATAATAAGATTTTTATTTCCTATGAAAATTCTTACAACCTCAGCCGTGTAAGTGAATGCATACCCGCACTTAGGTTTAATTCGATTACACTCACAAGGGGCGGGCCTGACTCCTTTCATGGGGAACCTGGCCAGAAAAAATTTTAACTGTCAAGGAATTTATGCTGCTGGTGCCAAATTCTGGATATCTCACCCTTTACCCCTTTATAGGAGCATAAAGAGAATAGGGTACTGTCTGGTCAACCACCATTTTGGCCAATGACTTCTTTCACAGAATGTAATGCGGCCGTATACCTGTTTATCCGTGCAAGCAATATGGGACATTATGGTCACATTCTCCCCGCAATTGCTGAAGCAGGATTGGCATAGCTCCAGAAAACATTTACACTTAATGTGTATCCTATAGGTAAAGTTCGTGCCAGTTGACCTTATCTCATATTGTCTGTGCACACAAGTGTAAATCAAGGACAATATCAACAATATCAAGGGAAGCTAATATGGTTCAACCGCGGTTTGAACTCGCATGAGGTCCGCCTGTGCTGTCATCGCTCCATGAATTCTGCCCTTCTCACGAGGGATTACGGATGTCATGCAATCCCATCCACACATAAAAGATACATGCCCAATTCATCTGCGCACATAATGTGCTTACGGCTCTTTTGTTACTCTGGGCCGGATTAGCACCCAAGAGATGAGAGATGTGAGAAAGACAGGCTTCCTGGATTTACTTTTTGCCCCGGTCTAATCGTGTAATCTGAGAACAGGTCGCTTGACGTGTGCAGACTGCTTTTGGTGAACCCAGAAATGCATCTACCCTTAAAGAGATGGTAGATAGGTTTGTACAGATCTAAGCATTGCGTGAGAAACTGACAATGAAATCAGTGAAATGGCACGGAACTACAAAACAACGTTCCATTCTTTCATCTCTTTCCGACGGTGGTTCATAGATATTTCAGGTTTGAGGCCCCTTCGTTTGCAGCGTTTGGATGTTTTTATCTCACTACTGCGAGCATATGCAAACTAATTTAGCAGGCCTAAGCTCCTCGCTGTTTGCGCTTCTTTTTCTCCGCTGTGTCTGGGGTCTGAAATCCAAAAGACATAATCTCTTTTATCCAGCCAGCCTTAATTATTGTGCCGGCATCATTGTTGTCCTCATGCAGAGGCAGGAAAGCCTTCAAGATAAATTAAACTTCTTCACTCTGTCTATGTGCCAAAAGTTAATCCCGGGATTATCCAGCGTGGTGCTGAAGTCAGCACCAAAACAGCTCTGCTCTCGTTCTCAGAAATTTGTATTTGCAAGGCACGCCGAGAGTTCCTTATATCTTGGATTACACAACTACTGATGAGCAAATGCATTCCTTTCAACCAGAAAGTAAATGCTGGCAATATGGTGGTGGATACCATGTACCAATACACTTCCCAATATATTCTTCTACATAAGGCATCCATTAGTCTGTCCATCCATCAAAACAACCAATCAGTTAGCCAATTAACCAATAAACCAACCAACCAACCATTAAAGCAGTCAACTCTAACTCCAAAAATCCACAGGTGTGGGGTTACTCCCACATTCCAAAAACCTGCGTTAGGTTAACTGGTTGCCTTATATTGACCTCAGTGTGGGTGTGTCTGACTAGTATCTTTATAACACTCCTGTCACGAATAGCCATTGATCCTGAGGCTTTGTTAAATGAACAAACAAGCCAATGATCTACCCATCCATCTATACAACAGACAAATACAAGTCAGTCCGATTTCTTTATATAACACTTTTTACAATGGAGAATTGCCTCAAAGCAGCTTTGCAGCATTATATTATCCTATAAGGCCAACCCCAAACTGAGCAAACCTTGGGTGACAGTAGAAAGGGAAAAAACTCCCTGAATGTTGTAAGGAAGAAATACACAAATGATCCACTATGACATAAGTTTTTCATTCCAGTAGTCCTGTAATTCAAATTGTGTGCTTCTGTTGTGTCTGTGCCATATAGGTGTGGCGGGGATACTGGCAGAGGAAGCAGACCAAGCAAGAGCGTCTGGAGGAAATGATATTTTTGGGAATGGTTAGTACCAGGATGCTTTGACAACGTGTTGTTTATAAGAAGCATTTCCTTTAACGTAATTTAGCTTAGCATCTTTGAAGTTAAAATCACTCATAAATAATGTCATAAACCACATAAACTATCATGTTTTATCGTACAGTGTCAGTGTGTTCAGTTTGTATTACATTTCTATTTTTACTTTATGTTGGTACATATATTCTGCTGAAGTTTTGCATACTAAGGTTTCCAGTCGTTTTTGAGACACTACATCAAGCCTCAGATTGATCGGTTTGGCTGTGGAATGGTGTCATTGGCCACTCAAAGTCCATGTTTAAAGTTGGAACTTGTTAACCCATGGAAATGTATTGAGTAGAAAAATATTTTTCCAATAAAACATCAGAATCTGAATCCAAATAAGCAGTGAAACAGAAAAGTAGTGGCACCAATGAGCACTTATAAGAAAATGTATTGAAGCCCCAATTTACCCCAACAATGAATTTCGCTAAGTATTTGCACCCTTACCCATGCACATTAACTACTGGTAAACACAAACTGGTGAAGGTGGTTCTGAACCTCATAGGTTCAAATTATCGGCACCTCTAATGACGGACCCCAGGGCATTTTGCATACTGTAGAACCGTTCTGCTTTTTCTTCACAAAATTCCACTTTCTGTTTTATTTTAGTTTCTTTTACTACTACACTCATTATGCTTGGCTTGAACCTTGGTTTTAGTTCTTGTAAAAATAAATACATCAGGCAAAAAGAGTAAGTCTATAGACCAAAAATATCTCAAATAATAGATTATACATACATTTAACCACCATTAGCTTAGATATACCATTGTTTAAACAATATAATATATAATTCTGTCTCTGTTTGCTAGAATGAACGCAGCAAATACATGACATTTGTATGCAGTATTATAAAACTAAAAAACAATTAGAAACACTGTTTCTATTGGCTACAATTAGAATATTTATAACTGAGCTATAGCTGCACATGGCAGCTTCATCAGGATACCAACTTCTACAATCTGAAGACACTTGATGGAATGGTCTTTTCGGAAAAGTAGCAGCCAAGAAACTCTATTTGTTTGAAAGGGGAACAGGATAAACAGGCTGAGATATGCATGAATTCATATTCAAATTTACAAAGATTGGAATTAAGATCATTATGGAAAAAATTGAATTTGAAAAGAATATTATAAAAAAGATATTCTATTATATATAATATTATAGATACTATAAACATTTTTTTAAAGTTTGTGTATTGTGGCCATGGACTTTTGCACAGTACTGTATCTATCATATTGTTATTACATAGTTATATAGGTAGTACATTTGATGGTGCTCCTCAAATGTGGTGAAGCTTTTTTCACTGGATGTTGTTGACCATGACTGAGCTTTGCAATTAAGAAAGTATATGTAATAGAAATATTGCTTTTTTTGTATTTCTTTATCCATTTCTCATAGGCAGCACCCCAACTCCTAACCCCAAGTCCTGCTATAGAGCTAGCACAGCATGTAGAGAGCCAAAGACGGAAGCTTCAGGAGCAGCATGAAGCAGAGTACCAGCAGGCCCTAATCACGATCAAGCAGTCTGTTCGCTTGGTAGATGGTCCGGATATAAAAGAAAGCCTCCAGGAGCAGATTCGCCAGTGGTTCCTTGAGTGCAGGTAAATTACTGCATAGACACGACCAGGTCTGGTATTCGTAAAGCTTTTTAAAGTCATTGGCCATGGGTGAGGTCATTTTCCTCTAACGCAGGTACCAGGACTTCTTTTTCACAGCAAGCTCATGCAATATTTAGAATATTCCAAAAGTAGGTCCTTGATAGGTATCAGGCAACGAGTGCATATAGGAGAGAATTATAACAAGTTGCATAACAAGACAAATCACTTGGATAGAGAAACATTTAACTTTACCATAAATAACTATAGTTCAAATGAGGAAATGAAAATAAATGATCCCAGCAGTGGAAGCTTGGTGGAGCTGGTATTTTTTAGTTTGAAGAGCCACACACACAGACCAAAAGTGATTAACTTCCAAAATAGATCACAGAGGTGTATCCTACAATGTAGCCTACTCTTTTTGAATAAAAGATGTCTTTTTAGATGAAGTTACCACCACCTAGTGCTGATTGGTACCCCTCGAGAGGTTTGTGGACTCCAGGTTGGGAGCCATGGGTCTAGGCCAATGGTTTGATCTTTGTATCATACTATTATATACACAATTTCCCCATCCCACATTGTTAGTATAATGATAATAATACTAATATAATAATAATAATAGCTAATAATTATTATTAGCTAATTATTAGCTGAGTCACAGACAAAAAGAGTCACAGGATTATGCCAAAAGTTGCTGGATTATGACAAAACATAACACACTGGGAACACAGTTTGCAGAGGCAATTAGCCATGTTTTTCTCCACTCTGCTTTATCTAGCTGTCTGCTGGCTAGCGCTATAGCGCTGACTCCGTATAGTGAAGACACAGGACAAGTATAATTCCAGCACTGGCACGCACCGGCAGACTGATGAGGGATCAGAACAGACTGAATCATCTCTTTTGAAATTACAACTACATTTAGCTACTGTTGGCTCTACAGATCTGCAAGACAAACTGTAGGGCAATTATATTTGAACCTTAACGCTGAGGGCAAGAGTACCAATCAGAGGCAACAGTATGAACTAGCCAGCTAACCTTAGAAAACCAATAATATGCCCAGGTTTGAGCACTGGGCTACAGTGTATCTCAGCATTTAACAGATTTTTCCAGAGCAACATTTGAGATGGGAAGGCAAGTGTCTTGCTCAGGGCAGTTTTATCGGTGTAGGGATTATCACAACTTTAGGTACGTGTCCTAACAGTGCCTTCCAGCTGTGTCGGGCATCAGGCGCCAGGATAGGATGACACTGCCAGATTAACACAATTGTAGAAGGGTAACTGTTCCCACATGAGCTGACTGCAGTAACACATTTCTACCAGAGATGTCGCAAATCGCCCAACCACACATACAGAAGCTTTCATCAACTGATTTATGATGTTGTACTGTAATGTTCCTACTAATGTTTAATAGTGCCGATTGAATGGCATTTTGAGGTATTCAGCATCGTCCCATACCTGTGCTCAAGAAGCCGATATTCAAAAATAGTGGGGAGAAACTTTCCTGCATTACATCGTGCAGCTCATAAGCTGGGAACTGGGATAACATTTTAAAAAGGTGCTGAAGGGACATTCAGTGAAGGTTGAACAGATCCACTGAGCAGATTACAACTTGTTGCTCTTAACTGGGACTGGGATTTAAAACAAAAAAAGATGCTCCTTCCAAGAGCATTTCTCTAGCATTGTTTTTTTATTGCAATTTTAAATGTTCTCATTGAAATTTTCGCTTTTGTCCTAGAAACAAGATGTTGTGATCTAGTACTGAATGTTGTTATTAAGTGCAGTGAAACATTTTTGAGTCCAAACAGAAACACTGCATTTATAGCTCAGATAAATTCAACGAGTCGTCTCATTTATTATTATTAGTTTGATCAGTTTACAAAATGCACAAAATACAATTTTAAAAAATCCATTCTGTTATATGTCGGCCATCTTTTACCCTGCTCTCTAAATATCGACATCGTTTACACAAATAAAATACAAATTATCATTTATATCTGGTTATTGCAGTGTAAACAGCTGCTCGAATTAGAAATGGTTTAGCATGTGTATGCTGCCATAAATACTATTTTTCACACCCGATACATACATATTTTACATATTTCCATATTTCTAATTGATTTCATTTACAAGAATATTGATTTACATTGCATTTACTAAGTGCATAAGTAGGATCTAGGTCTTCGTTGTGTAAGGACACCTTTAAGGCACCGCTTTGACTTTCTACGAGTAGTGTCGTGCTGGATTTACCTACTTGTAGGTTTCAAATGTTTAAAAGGTGATACTGCATTGACTTTGAATGTTGTTTCACGTGGACTCATTCCCTCTTGGTTGTGTGCATCAAGCGAGGTATGTTCACGTTTGTATTCTGTCAGACATGGTACTGATTCACTCGTTTTCAGCCGTATCTCTGTTTTCTTGTGAGTAACGCAGCAGCCAAAAGGACCACGTGACTGTGGTCAGCGACCATTTCAAGTAGCGACCTTTTTCACAGAACATAATGGTGCATCGTTAGCCACCGTTAAATGGTGCACACCTGTATGTAAAATAGCTCCAGCATATCTTACTGATCTCCTAAAGCAGTATAGGCCACCGCAAAAACATTGTTTAGCACAGACAGACCTTGTGTTAATCCCTAGTATGAATCACAGCTCAACCAGAGCAAGACGTTTTACTTGTTACAGTTCTATTGCGATTAGAAAAGCCTTGGGTCATCAAAAGTGCGCGTCTAAATAGATCATCATACAGTTTATATTGTTCCTTATACACAAAATGCACCTTGCATCAACTATCCTTTTATTAGCTCTATACATATCTAGCAATCTGTCGTCCTCTCACACATACTCAGCCCCTGTTTCCTTTGGCTGATCTGTAAATTGTTCCACATTCATGAGCACGTTGCACGCAGGCTACACATTATCTTGCCCCAGTGCATTCCTCACTTGTTTTGTCTCAGCCTTTTTAGCTCAGAGGTTGGAATGTAATCCATAATGGCAGCGGGCTCAGTTCGAGTTTACGCTAGGATAGCGCTCGTGCTAGGTCAGCTTGTGTGTGTGGAGCTGGACCAGGCCGATTAGCACATTCCAGGCTGATTTACGACCAGCCACTGGATGCTGTTGGCCATTAGTGTGGAAAGAAGGTCATAAGTCATCCCCGACGGACCCCACAGGGAAATGTGGTCCCTGTGGGCACTTTAGCAGCACCCGGTCCACAAGGACCTTACACGGGGCGTAAAAGGTGTATGTTGTATGTGTAATGAAAGGTCAAGGTTTCATGCGCTGATCAAGATAGATCAAGTCTGACCACTGTGACTGTGTGGAAGTGTAATGGCTCGGAGCATGGCTGACCTGTTTACGAGGTGCCGTGTTGCATTATAGCAGAAATCATGAGGCATGAGGCAGATCATTTATGAATATAACAGTCGGCTTTGTGTATGAGCAGTAGCAGTTGAAGGTTGAGGTTTGTTTGCATAAAGATTTCAATGAGGAAATGGTTCCAAAATGTAACCTAATATTCACTAATGTTCATACCGTCTAATCCAATTAAGGATAGCAGGAATCAGGGGCCTAATGAAGAACTCAGGATGCAAGGCAGGAACCCCAGACATGCAGCCAAATTCATTCCTTCATTATTCATTCCTTCACTTCCTTTACCCACCTAATCAATGCTGCCAAAGTCAACATTGTTGCTTTTCACAGTTCATCGTTGTCTCAAAGCAGCTTTACATACAGTATATTTAGGCCCAAAGCCCTAACTGAAGCTAGGGTGACACTGGAAAGGAAAAACATCCTAAATGTTACCAGGAAGGACCACGGCTCAAAAAGGACCCATCCTCCTTGGGTAGGCTAGATTATTTACATTTACGGCATTTAGCAGACGCTCTTATCCAGAGCGACTTACAATTATTACAGATTTACAATCCAAGCAATTGTGGGTTAAGGGTCTTGCTCAAGGACCCAACTGTGACACAGGTGGGATTTGAACCCTGAACCTTCTGGTCCAGAAGTGGTCCTGGTGCCTTATCCACTAGGCTACCACAGACCACAGATTATATACAGTATGTAAGAATTCATTTTACTTATTATAATTGCTTCTAAGCTTATAGCAACAGTTTAAATATGCAAAGGCTAACTATAAAAATGGAAAGAGAAAACATATTGTATTAGTAGCACTTAAGTAATATTTTGGTTATTCCATGACAAGAGTGGCATTTACGCTCACAGTATCTGAAAATTTAGTAAACCATTGACAAGTCGGATAAGTTATTGGACTTTAACACAAAAGTGCGAAAGTCACCATTAGATTTCTTTTTTGTTTTAGCAGTGTTCTGATGGCCATGTCTGTAATATATTGTCGACGACTGGACTCAAACTTCAAACTTGGATTTGTCAATCTGTAAAACTCTTACATCTTCGCCTTTTCACCCTGTTCCCCTTTCTGAAAAGCGATTTACTGGCTGCTACACTAACATGTAGGGCCAACATGGTGCTGCTATTGCTGAAAGATTTTTTTTTCTTTTTGTTTGCTTTTGCACAGTACTGTATGTTTTGTTCTGTGATCTTGATAAACTAACGAGAATATGAACCTTTTGGGGGAGTTTGGGGATTCAGGATCATGCAGTGACCTGCTACAGTGTTTGGTAGAGGAGCCTCAAATAATGTTACACAACAGAACATTACCCCATCCCGCACTACAGCAGGTTCATGCCTAAATACAGTAGAATCCAATAAGGTTAAGGCTACAAATCATCACAATATCCCTGACTATGCACATATTTGAAACTTGTGTAGCCATACCCATGTGTAAATCTGCCCTCTTTATCACCACCACAGAGCGTAGTGCTTTTATCCATCGTGCACACTGGTACCGGTTTGCATTAAATTTGTTGGGCCAAACTTGTCTTATTCAGCAGAAGAAATCAAAAGGTGTGTCTGGTTTTGGTGGCTAGAACAGGTTCGCTGCCCCTGGCACCCAGGCATGATCAGACACATGCTCATCACAGTAAGCAATGTGGTCTATGGTCTGTGGGAACTTCAGCTCTAAGATCCTGCTTAGTTGGAATTAAAACTTCTGTCACGCCAGCCCATTGAAATGAGCTTCCCAACCCCTGGTGGAAACTGTGTTTTTAATTTCGTTGAATGGGCAGCGAACAAACATCAGCGGTTCCCAGGCGCATTATTAAACGTCCTACACTTACGTCACTCAGAATGACTGATATTTATGAATGAAACTCCTTCCATGTTTTATGACACTGGCATGCCAGAACTAAGTTATTTTGCAAGTATTCTTTAGTTAGCTCTTCACACTTTTGTTTCACGTACAATATTTGCAGTATAACCCCAATGAATAGAGAGAAGTACATTTTTGAAAAGAACATTTGAATGAAAATCCCATTACATATGAGACTTTATTATTAATTGTAATAATTGCGCACCGGTGAAAATCTGTCCACTTTTGCGAGGCGTGTCAATTCTCACACCATTATAATTTTATTATGGGTTTTGATGGCCAAGCCGGGATGTGCCTGAACACAGTCGTCTTTGCACTTGTCCGAGGTAAAACCACAATATCGCCATAATAACTCTATGTTCTGCCAACATAACTGGGAAGAGAATTTTTTGTAACTAGGTTAATAACATTAAGTATGCAGCTCAGTACTATTAAGGCTGTCCATGATATTGATCATTTCTTAAAACAAGCATGTGCTATGTCAAACTTCTGTCTAAATCTACAATACCTATATTTCATTCATTCATTCATTATCTTCCGCTTAATCCACACGGGGTCGAGGGCCAACCGGTGCCTACTCGGCAACTCTGGGCGAATCGAGCAGGAACGACCCTAGACAGGGAGCCAAGCCATCGTAGGGCACACACACACACACAGTAATGCACACAGTCATACAAGGGCCATTTTAGAGACACCAATTAACCTAACATTCATGTCTGTGGGAGGAAACCGGGGTACCCAGAGTAAACCCACACAGACACGGGAAGGACATGCAGACTCCACACTTTAAACAATGTTAACAAGTCAGTAAAATATTTGTAACATTGTAACTCAGACAAAACTGCTGCTCCTCACATTTATTTTTTTCCGTATTTTAGAACCTAGACATTCATATAAATATATTTTATACGCTTTTTGAAAATCTCTATTCACGTAATTTGACCTTAAGTCCAGCACCCTTGGTTCCATGTTACCAGTGGTGTTTATAGACTGTTTCTGCCGCTGTTGATGTTCATAACATTCCAGGCCAGTTTCAAGCCACCATGGGTGTTCATAAAGTCCACATGGTTGCACTACATAGAGCTTCTAGTCTCAGTGTGTATTTCCTGGATTTCCTCCTGTTTCATTAGAAGCAGGTCCTGCATCTTAGTGCTGCTCGGGGTGGGTGATGACTCTAATCAGATCAGCAGTTTTGTTTTTGTCGTGTGACGCCAACCAGGGGACTATATATGATATTAATAATTTTCAGCCATTCATAAGGCAGTAAATGTACAGCATGCGCATATATACATTGATCAGCCCCGACATTAAAACCACCTGCCTGATATTGTGTCCTCCTCATGACTCCTGGGTTATGGACTCCACATGACCTCTGGAGGTGACTGGCACCAGGATTTTAGAAACAGATCATTTAAATCCTGTAAGTTCCAAGTTGGTTTCTCCATAGATGGGACAACCGTCAGATGCTTGGTTGGAAATATGTATTATCCTGCTGAAAGAAACCGCTACCATTAGGGAATGAAGGGGTGTACTTGACCTACTATGTTTAGGATAGGCGTGTATGATAGGCGACACATGTCTAAGTAACATCCACATGAATGCCAGGACCCAAGGTTTCCCAGCTGAACATTACCCAGTGTCACACTGTCAGTATTAACTTCACCTCTCAATGCTTTTATTGTTATGACTGATCAGTAAAAATTTACATGTAATTACACATTGTAAATATGAGTCCTGCTTTAAAGCACCTACCTTAAATCCTCACAAATCCAGTGAAGGGCTATTTATTTCTCCTCTAAGCCTGATCTCAGTGTGAATCGTGGGGTGCCGCCGGTATGTTTCTGATTAACTTAAGCAGAAGTGAGAGCTGAGTCTGACGTTTTTAGACTGTTACGCTAAACCCGCCTGAAATCCCCTGAGAACCCCTGGCTGGATCTGGCTAATGTAACCTCCTCATGTGTGAGGTTCACAGTTCGTATATGTGACCAGTTCACTTTTGCTCCTGAAAGCTGGTTCATTGATCTGTATTCGAAACGAAGTCTGTCTTTTTTCATGCTGAAAAATGGTTGGGTTAAATGTGTTACTTAGAACAGGTTGAGAAATTAATCCACAATGACAGGCTATTCATATGGGATCAGTTTTTACCAATCAGTATAATTAATTAACATGGTCAGCTGAAGGTTAGTTTTATGTTGATAGTGAATTTTTTTTAAAAGCTCTATTTTTAAAAAGTCAAAGACTCTTATTTTGGTCCTAAAACAGTGTTGGGTTAAATACTGAGATCTGAGTTCTGTGGCTTATGTTAATTCTGGATTTCCTGATTTTCTTGGTTTAACAGTAAGCTAACTAGAAGATATTTTTGTACTTCATAGTAAGAGTTTTTTTCTTCATCTGAGTTTTCTGAACATGAAAGGAACCAAAATCTTTGTTCTCTTTCATTCATGGTTTCTTATGTAGCACATGACTAGGTCTGATTCACGAGGAAGCACATTACGAGTAACTACTTTTTTGTATTGCAGGGACGCCACTGGAAAATTCCCTGATTTTCCAAGTTGCGAGGATGGTGGATCAGCTTCCATATTTGCACAGAAGACGCCGGAGCAGGTTGGCGTACACCTAAAATATGCCTCTTGAAAAACTCTCAGCACTAGGGCTGAGTTTTGTAGGTTTATAAAGTTGAAAGTATACTACTATATCAGTGCAGCATAAACAAGAGGCTGTTTAAGTTTAGGAAATCTCAAGCATTAAAATGCGGTGTTAATATTTATTATCATACAATGTTTAGATCCGACCTTACAATCTGATTGATTAAGAGCAGCTCTTACAAGTATCAGCACAGCTTTTTCACACCATGACGGTATCACTCCGCTGACACATTGCCCTGGTGCAACACGCTTTACACACCCGAACATGTAATACATACATCTTACCCTAATGCATTTAATTCTTAATGAATTTCATTTTTTATCCTCTGTCCTTTAATAAACCAACGCTATTGTTAGGGCTAGATAAACTTTTCAGCATATTTTTTGTTGTGTAACAACAATCCATTTGTTGAGGACCTATTTTGGGCCATGATATTCAGTATTACAACAGTAAGGTCTAAAAGTATTAAACCATGTTCACTATGACATTTTGGACTTTTTGTCTTTTTTTCTTTATTTCACTGTAAACAAAAACTCAACTTGTGTACAACAAGTCACGTGTCATCACAAATAACATCATGGCTGTGATGATCTACGGCACCCTATTTTAGGGTTCTGGATTATTCTTCTTGTTACAATTAATATTACACATTAAACTTTACTCTGATACGATTAATTTAATGTGGCTGGCTGAGACAATGGCACTTGATTACAAAACTGTGACCACCATTTCTTGTGCAGATTACAGAAGAATAGAAATTCAAATAAAAACTCCCTATGTGGGAATGCATGTTTTTTCATTGAATTTAATAAATCTTTAAATTTAGAATCACAACACCACAGTGTACCTACTGTAGCTGTAAATCCCACCAATAGCATTAATTAATTTACAGTAAATATACTACCAGCAAAAAATACTTACTAAATACTGTTTTTATTATGGGTTTATATATGGGTTTATAGGACCATATAATTACCATTTTATGAATGAACTATCCATCTCTCCTAACATTTGGCATCAATCTAATCTGTGAAGGTTGCTGCTGAGCTGGCTGCTAAAGAAGCCCAGAGGGAGAAGAAGAAGTCCAAGGGAAAGAAAGACAAAAGTGGTGAAAAGGAACGTAAAAACAAGAAGAAAGACAAGAAAGGGAAGACGAAAGGCAAAAATGGGAAAGCAGCGGTAAGGTCATGTATTGATGGTAAAGATTACAAGAACACATGGGCTCAGCAAATCAATATGAAGTCTCATTAAGGATTCATATAGAGTTAAATGTGCTTTATGAGTGTCTCGCATTGATCAGAAAGAGGTAATCAAGTCATGTGAGACAGATTACACAGTTGCCATTCACACATTCTCTGGGGGGGGGATTGTTGCCCTTTCCTTCTTTGTAGCGTCTATCCCAAAGTCTTGTTTAGTCTCCTTAGTAACCTCACTGACTCAAGTGAAATGAACTGAAGGGAACCACAGTTCTCTTGTAATTTTGCTTTGTACACTGAAAACAGAGGTGTATTAAAGGGAAGTGAACATGTATTATGAAACAGTTTGCGTATTGTGTATTTTTAGTAGTTCGTTCATCTCTTTAGTAAGGTATATAACTAATAAAGGCCATCATTTAATATCAGAGGTGGCAGAAGTACAGAAGTTCTTTCCTTAAGTAAAAGTACTTCTCATCTGATAAAAATGATGACATTTCTGTTTAACTCCAGCAAAGATATAAAAATACAGCATGACTCAAAAGTCACAGGACAGGTCACATGCTGCATAGTGGACCTTTTGCGAAGGATACCAACACCATTGTTGAGGTTTCTTAATCGGTAACGCTCTTCGTACGATCACTACGTGGTTTGTCTCAACAGTCCCGGTTTCTCTGAATTGGCCTATGAGGGATGTCACAGTGCTGTGTGAAATTGGTGATCTTCCTGGGTGTCGGTTGTTGAAGTCTGTTGCTGTGATATGGCAGCTGCGTTCCCCGAATATGAAATTCGTCAATTCCATCTTGAGTTACCTGTGACAAACAACAAAAGTTTTTGAACTGTCTATGTTGATAACTTTTGAATCAAAAGAGATATTGCAAGATATTAGATGGTTCATGTAGTCATTGTACAAGCCGTTATAAACCCCCAGTGTTATGAATGAGTACCTCTTACACTCGAGAAAAGGCAAAAACACAGGACACCATTTTATTTTAGAAACAAAATGCAAAATGTCATGTCTGAATACCACATCATGAGGGCTTATCTTTTAGGCTATGTCTGGACCATATTGGAGCAATAATATAATCCATATTGATGGACAGTTAGCTATATATATATATATATATATATGACCACCTTCCCATTGGAAAAACTTGCCCTTGCTCCAATATGGTCCAGACAGAGCCTTTTGCCTTTTCTCGAGTGTAAGAGGTACTCATTCATAACACTGGGGGTTCATAACGGCTTGTACAATGACTACATGAATCATCTGCAAAAATCATACAAATATTAGCATCTTTAGCTAACCACAGCAAAAACAGAATAAACACATTTTCAGACACGAGGAACAGAAATATACAAAAACTTTGTAACTTTAATGCTGTCCCAAACTAGACACTAGACATGACAATACAGTAAATCATGATATTTAAACCAAACAATAGTTATCATCGACTGTAACTGCATCTCAGAACTGCAGCTTTACCATTTTAGAGCAGCTCTTCTTGTAACCACTCCACCACTCTATTTAATTTACAAAAATGTTAGAAATATTATAAAGATTTTGAATATATGTCTTATATTCATGACAGAAATAAAATTCGCCATCTCAAAGACACAAGAAAAATCTAGTGTGTGATTAATAAAAGAAGTGTAGGATATATTCAATTTATTGGGGGTATAATTCACTATATTGAACATTAAAGTTTCTAGAAATACTTTATTTTTTATATACTCAGTGTCCCACATGACGTAAGTATAAAAATAGGCGTCTGATTAGAATGACCTAAATTAAGAAAAAATAAATATAACAAATAGATAAAACAGAAAAAATAATTACATGCATAAAAAGTAAAGTACAGAGCCTGTTTGAAAATGTTGTAAAATCTACAGATGAAGCATAGCACAAGATACCTGAAATATACTCACAGAAATTACGGAAATGAAATAGCCCCTAATTTTTGTAAGCAGTGTACTTAATTTCAGTACTACGGCAATTATGCACTTGTACTTTGTTACTTACTGCCTATGTTTAATAATAGATTGACTGTGTTATCTTTGAGAACAGACATTGCTGGCTCAGTGGTTAAGGCTCTTGGGTACTAACAGGAAAGTGAGATTAAAATTCTGGCTCTGCTACTGTTGGGATTTTGAGCAAGGCCCTTAACCCTCACCTCCTCTAGATAAGACAGTCTGCCGAATGCTGCACATGCAGAATAACAGCCATAAAATGTACAAGTTGATTTACTTAATGATTAAATGAACACGGGAGGAATCCATACAACTGGTAAATGTCCCCTGTCAAATATCAAGTACCCCTAGAACAGAAAATATAAACACATAAAACTAAGTTTAAACAGTATATTAGGCAAAACGAAAATAAAAAAGACAACCTGTCCATGATACCTACTAAAATTACCACACATCATTCTATTTTTATGTACTCCCTGGCCAAAAGTGGGTCACCTTGTGTGTTTAAGTCGGTAGTAACGCACAAGAATGATCGCCTAAAATTCAGCCATAGTGATTCCATAAGTTTGTATGTTAACACAAGTGTGTAACAGGATTCAAGGACTGAGAAGAGGTGGTACAGTGCAGTGAATGTTTCGTTCGATGTGAGGAAAATGCAAAGCAAATGTTAATGATTGGCAAGAATGAGCAAGTGTGAAGGAAGTGGGTGAATTTTCAGGTTTAATGAAGCCGTGGCAAAAATCCAAGATTACAGAAAATTCTTGTCATAAATGTGGCCAAGAGGTGAAACTATTCAGTGTGTTTCAGCCACAGGTAAGTAATTTTTGGTTGAGTATATGTGTGTGGATATATTCTGTTTTGGTTATGCCCCAGTACTTCTATTGGACAGAATTAACTTCAAGGTCAGATTTGAATACCACTGAGTAACTATCATTGAAGTTGAAATTTCCAGTACTCTTTGCAAAGAAATCAGGCCAGTTTGCCTATGGTTTGGTAATTTGGCCTCTAACACTGCCTGGTGTAAATGACAGTCACACTCGCTCAGGCACTTTCTAATCCTGCTTAATTTTTATCAAGGTTGGAGGGGGATTGCACCAGAGGTTGCAAGATGGAAACCAACCCTGGACAGGGCACCAGTCCATCACAGGCCACATGCACGTACATTCGCTCACACTGAGACACTTTAGTAACTCGTTTAACCAACACATGGCTTTGGAATGTGGGAGGAAACGTGGAGTACATGGATGAAATCCACGCAGACATGGGAAGACAAATCAATTCAACCTCTATTTAAACTTACCCTCTGTGAGGAGTTTTGGAATATTCTCTCCATGTCTGTGTGAATTTCCTTCCACTTAACAGAAACATGGTGGATTGACTTCTCGAAATTGCCAGTAGACATAAGTATGAATGCCTAAGTGTGTGAAGCCCTGCAATGCACATCACCCTGTCCAGGTTTTCAGGATAGACTCCAGAACCACAGTGACCCTCGCCAAGATAAATCAGATTATGAAGCTCAGTGAATGTATGACAAAAATGGAATATGCAATAGAATATTAGTCTTAATCAAAATAATTTGATAAAGGAAACTAAGTATGGTATTGTGAAAGTACTGATTTAATAAAAACGTCTAATTTAATACAAAATGATTTTAAATAACTTTCAAATTACCTGGTGAACTAAAAAAAACAAGCAAGAAATATGATTAAAGATAAGATACAAACCAAATAAAAATGAGCCTTTCCAAGAATTGTATTGATGAAAACTATGACGAAAACTATTCCTCACAACAGCCAAATTGTACAACTAAACAAAGAACTCAATAAAAACGCTAATGCTAGCAGCAAATCACTGAATCTCTATTTTCTATGTTTGATTTGGTGTTGTAATGCAAAGTACACAATTTAAATGAGACAATGTGGATAACACATCTCGATAAAATGTGTTTGAAGAAAAATTCATATTAGTTTGCATGTTAACACAAGTGTGTTTTGCAAGTGTAACCTTGCTTTAATACTATAATTTGTAAAAGTTATATTGAGTAATACCTCTACAATAGTAAAACTTTCAAAAATTGCCCCTAAATTCAGATTTCTTTTATTTAATTGACCAAAACTAGCCGGCAAAGTTCTGTGTGGTTGCCTCACAGCTCCAGAGGTAAAGTGGATAAAACCTGGGCAAAACCAAAAAGCATTTTATTTGCGAACTAAGCACCTCAAAGGCCAGATCGTGAAGCTAACAAATGCCCGACTTTCCAGTTGTTACTTCTATCACAGCGTGCTGAAGTCCAAAGGATCGTGGTTGTTGTTTCAATCCAGCTGTGTACAAAGAACCCAAATCTGTGCCCCATATTCTCATGGTGTGCAGAAGCTGTTCAAACTACAGAGTTGGAAGGAATGTTAATTCTTTAGCCCAAGGCTAGGATGAGGAATTGCTGTTTTTTTATAATCCGTCACAGGAAATATCAGTCTGACACCAATTAGGCGTGCCCCAAGTGTCCTGCTCTGTCCTTGATAACCTGTTACCCTTTTCATTCTTAACTATTTCCTCTGTAAATACAGCATGTCCCTTGCCATTAAGTGCAATCACTAAACGTTTCCTCTGTGTGAGAGTGTTATGTACAGCAGTGAGATATAAAGTCTGGGTGGGGTTGAGGTCGGAGCTCCTGGAATTAATTCCTCAGCAACATACTCAACAATCTACTTCTCTATTGACTGATGGTCATGGTGAAACAGGAACGGGGTGTCAGAAAATCACCACTGGGTTGGAAGCATGCAATTTTCTGCACTGTAAACCTGGACAAGACGCTTTTATTTCATTGGAACTATTGGGTCCAGCTCAAATCATCAGCAGCAGTCCTGGACCTTTATTACTCCATCACCATACTTTACTGTTGAGCATCAGCAGCAGCCCTGGACCTTTATTACTCCATCACCATACTTTACTGTTGAGACTATGCATACAAATCTGTATTGTTTTGCCATGTGCCTGTCATGTTCATCCATCTGACTGAATGTTCTGATAACAGTGCTCCAGAATCTCGTGCAGGTGTACTTTATACCATCCAAGTGACACCT
The DNA here is from genome assembly GCA_034779995.1 of Parotocinclus haroldoi. Classification (NCBI taxonomy): domain Eukaryota; kingdom Metazoa; phylum Chordata; class Actinopteri; order Siluriformes; family Loricariidae; genus Parotocinclus; species Parotocinclus haroldoi. The sequence continues at coordinate 17,049 of JAUZST010034592.1, read as the reverse complement.
GTCATTGCACATGGTGATTATGTTGAGTATGATGGGTGCTCAGCCAGCCCCAGAAGTCTGCAGTTATCAGGTTATTCAAGTGGACATGTAAACAGCATACTCCAATTCTCAGATTGGATTGTGAAGATGAAGATGAAGAAATCTGAGAAGGAGATCTGGATTTATTCCAGTAATCAGATTTCTCAGTGCATGTATATCCTTACTCTGATTTTAATAGTTTTTTTTTCTCAATCTGCACAAGCATGCACACACGATCTTAGAGCTGCCCCAGAAACAGTTAGCTGACAAGTCTGCTTATTCTAAGTTGCATTGGCTTTATTGTCCATAAATTTAATGTCAATAATCGAGTTTTAGCTTGCAGCTTTTTGAGACTTTTTATTTGTTACTCTCTAACTTTGGGATTATGTTCTGAAAATCCTACCTTACACAATCTTACATTTCTAACATTTAGCAGACGTTCTTAATTAACAGTCTCTCAATTGTGAGTTATGGGCCTTGCTTAAGGACCCAACTGTGGCAGAGGTGGGATTTGAACCCTGGACCTTCTGGGCCATAGTCCAGTACCTTAATCGCTAGTCTACCCCAGTACCAGTCTTAAAATACTTACATTATTCTACAGTTGGGCAAAATCATTACCCCAAAGACTATTTTCTGATGAAGTGTAATTTATCAAAAAAATTTATTGAAAGTCAAAAACAAAATGACTAGCTCATTGGCGCTGCTCCTCACCTTAGTTAGATCATTTTCTCTATGCTATATGCAAAAATTAAACTTACAAAGTTATAAACAAGTTTATAGTCATAATTAAATATAAAAATGAAGGGAAAATAAAGAAAATTAAATAATTACAATAGTCACATATATGTACACTATATTTTATACATTTAAATGTAATATTATAAAGTGTATTAAATATACAACTATAGCAGATGAGACAAGTGTGAAAATAAATAAAATGTTGAATACAGTAATGTAAATGTTAAAGGCAGGAATTAAAACAACACCTGCTAAATGCCTGCCAAAAGCTTTTTAGGCGACTCTAAAATGTTTGCGTATATGTGTAAGGAAATTAAGAATATGGGCAAATAATAATAATAAATAAACTATAAATCTGAAAAATAATTATAAATTGATTAGCAAAGGCATATAAAGTCGCTAATGCTATTACTGACAAAATCAGATTTTCTGCACGGCGGTTTAAATGCTCACTGAAGTAAAGACAGGTTAGAACCCTGTAGGAAGTGTTGCGTTCAAGGACAGTGATTTTCTTCTGATTTTCAGATCCTGTGGCCTTCCACTTTGAAAAAAAAAAAAACAGAAATTTGAATGTTGCCCCGTATGAATCCCTTTGGACGACAGAATGTTGCAAGTTAAAATCCAGGCTCTGAAACAAACTGCCTTTGTTGGGTCCTTGAACAAATCACCATGGACAATTTACAATTTGCCAGTTGAAAAGAAAAGCACATTCTAGTGCTAAAGTTTGCCTATAGAAATGATTCCCAAAGTGGGTGGAGAGGGCATGGCAAGGGAGTGGAAGGGAGTGGTGTTACCCAGTAAAACCGTTATTCATAATATCCATATCCATAATGCATGTCACGTGTGCTAATTCCACTATAAAGATGATTTATCACTTTATTTTGTCCAATAAGATGTTGCAATCTTGTGTGAATTACAATGTTTTCCACTGAAGCAAAGGCTTGTACGTGTGGGACTGAGTGGTGCGGGTGAGTGAGGAGGGCTGACTCGCAAATATTCTTGTCTACAAAAAGGGGGTGCTGTGGAAAAGCGTTCGGGAACCACTGGCCTATAGAGATTGCGTGACTCTATGCCTGATTTTATGGACCTCTTAATAATGTTGCTGACATGGCTGAACCCACTGATGACTTTTGGTCACGTAGTCTGCAGGCTTATTTAAACTCTTGCAGTGTTTTTGTTACAGTAAATCAGCATTTATTGTTAAGCCCCAAGTTTGCATTTATGTCTTTTCTCAGAACCAAGTTCCAATAGGTCTCGTTCTGTTTTCATCCCCGCAAACCCTCATGAGATAAAACAGAATCTGTCCAGCCCAGACTGGGACACACTGAGAGCATTCATCTGCAGTCTTCGTGGCTGATTTAGACATCTACAGATCATGTAATCCAAACATTTCAAGTGCTACCAAATCCTGCTTAATATATAGACAAACATTCATTCTTGGAGACCGGAACTGCAAACCAGCCAAGCATTACAAATGCTCACGCTCCTTGATTACCGCCTGGACTATTTAGAATGTGCTCTTTGTTCCGGTTTTGTTTAATAAAGGCACCTGTAATTCTCATTGCGGAACTGAGCCACTGATACCCGCACTGGCTGCTCTGAAAGGTCAGATTAGTGCCGCTTCGAAATGCTGCACTTGCATCCTGTTGAAATGTGAGTCGGTCATTAAGGGGAACTTTCATCAGAGCTCCGACCTTGAAGTTAAGCAGCTTTGGATTTTAGTGCCTTTTAAAAGACTGGTTAGAAATAAGTGTGGTAATATATTACTCCATAACAAGACAGGACTAATGAAGTGAGAGACTAACAAAAGCAGCAAGGAAATCGCTCAGACTGGGCCGAGTCAATATTTAATACCTTTTAAAATGCAGTCTGAATTCAATTACATTTGTTTCCTCTAAGCTACTTCAGTTAAGCCTGGTAGATCCATAAGGAAATGGTCTGTCACATTCTGTGAGCACGGCCATATATCTCAACGATGTATTATAGACCACTTTAGGTTCTTCCATACTTTCAAACAAATTTCTGTCTCGTTTGGGACGTGCTAACAGACAGCAGCCATAAAACGAGGCGTATCAGGAAAGCGTACTCCCTCTGAAAACATATCATCGTCGCTGAAGAGGGACATGCTCCACTGCTCTGGAGTTTGCAATCCGCAAAGCAAACATTTGTGCTAGTACATGGGGACAGTGATTAGGTTTTAGTGTGCAACCTCCAGCTGAGAGGAAGGAAAATAGGGCTGGTTGTAAATCACTGTCAAGGCGTCACACCCTGCTCCCCTGCCATGATCGTCCACATTAAAATAGCGACCCTGGGTATCACTGTCCACGAAGATCTCACCCTGGACTTGAGCTATATTCCCTTGAAAACAAATACAGTGGAACCTCGGAATTCGAACTTAATTGGTTCCAGAAGATTGCTTGATCTCGGATTTGTTCTAAGTCAGAATCAGATTTCTCCATAAGAAGTAATGTAAATAAGATTAATCTGTTCCTGATATCCAAATGATTGTTGTTTTATTGCTGTTTTCACTAATAAAGCAAATGAATGTAATATAATACATAAAATAATCAATAACTGAAAAAAGTGAAACTTTATAGTCAGTTTCAGCATTTCTTATCAATTGGGAGAGCTGTGCAAAGTCTGGGGGGGGGTCCTGAAATTGCACCCATAGACTAATATAATAATAATAATAATAATAATAATAATATGATCACTCCTTAGTTATTCTTCTTTTGGGTCTTGTTTTATGGAATATGTCATACCATATTAGTGCATCATTACCACCAACTGGTCTGGTGGAAAGCTAATACTATTGAGTGTTGCATTTGGGGTGTCAGAATTTTAGTTTGAATTTGAGAAATACAAGGATAAATATAAAATGTCTGAATTGTTGGAGCGAAAAGGCGTTTGAACTTGAATTCCACATTAACAATCTTTTCAAAAAGAATAAATGAGATCTGTTCAACATACATTTTCCACATTAAAATCTGCAATCAGTTTGGCTAAAATGGAAAAACAAGTTACTGCTTCTCTTGTTCAGTGTCCAATCAATGAAAACATTTTAAGAATTGTGCATTTTCAGCTGCATGCTATACCTTACCATGTTCACAAAATCTGGAATTATTATTAATTTTTCACATTTTAATTTTAGCTTAGTTTGACTAAGATGATTATATGCTAATTGTAAGCTATATATTATTTAATATTAGATGTTACAAAATATATGATGGAATATAATGTTATTCATGAATACATTTCACATATAATGAATGATTATACATTGTATGTTGGAAACATAATCTGGTCTTCATTTTGGCCACTCTTGAAGTAATAATGCTATTGATGTTTATTACACATGGGGGATTTTCTCTATATAGGGTTCGACTACTAAAAGTCATGGAATTCTCCGTCTTGGTCTTGACTCGGACTCGACTCTATTGGTCTTGACACTATCCATTACCTCACTTTGGGTATCTAATGGATGAACCTGGGAGAATTAAAGAGAGTGGTTGTGTGTTTTGCAGAAGGAAGAGGAGGGCTGGAAGATGAGCCCCAGTAACTTCCTGCCCACTATGACTAAAGGAGCTAAGATATACAGAGGTGAGTGAAGGGATGAATTAGGGGGCAATTTATGTCACATTGACTTCAACCCTAGTTAAATATTGACTTAGTTTGGTTCTTTTGGCTGCAACATGTTAGATCTGACGTTAAACAATGTATCCGAGGTTAAAAGTCTGCTATGATTTCAGTTTTTACATCTGTACTGGGTGAAGCATTTTGAAAGCCAAGCATATAGTTTATCATTTCATAATAAATAATCCAGAGTTGGCTGTAGAAAGCTGGGCAACGATTAAAGCGTCTCCATTCCCAAACTTCCCAATCATCACATTGCTCAAGGCCATTTTCGCCTCTCCTACTTCATCTACATCATCTGTGCACCATCAGCAAGTGGCTCGAGTCCATCCCCAATGGTCTTGCCAACATCCCCATGAGTACATTAAACTCAAACCCATTTGATTAGATATACTAATGTTTTAGCAATGGTGTAATCAATTTAGAATGAATCCTCAGTTTATCAAAATACATCCAGAAAATCCAGGAGATTTGTTAGCAGTATTACAAAAAAAACTGAAGAATCAGCAAAACAGCTTCCATAGTCTACAATGGCAAGTACAGTAATGTGCGAAAGTCTTAGGCCACCATTTGATTTGTTGTTTTAGCAATGCTATAATAACCATATATAACATATTGACACTCGTTTATTGACACAGTACAATTTTTCACTGATTTCTATTAAAGCCTTGAGCTTTTGAGCATTTTGCCCTGTTTCCAATTCAAAAACATTCCTGAACAATTCTTCGAACCGTATAATGATCAACTTGGCATTCAGATGAAGCTGCCAGGTGCTGCTATTTATCAAGTGTAAGGAGAGGTCACACTACATACTTTGCACTGTAGCATTTTTTTCTATTACATACACATGCCGTGTATTCACTGGTTCTATTCTAATAAAGAGACTGTGAAATAATTATATATGGTCATTGTAACATTGCTAAGATAATTATATACCTAATCTAATGCTGACCTAAGACTTTTGCACAATACTCCATCTAGTGTGATCTCCCCTCCCACCTGAGAAATAGCAGCATCTGGCAGCTTCATTGGGTTGCCATGTTAACCCTTCTACAGTCTGATCAGGATTGATCATTTTGGAAAAGTAGCAGCCAATAAACCCTTTTTTGGACTGGGAAATGCTAAAACTAACAAAAATTAAATGTAGATCAGTGGAAAGGAGTACTATGGGGTGACAAATCCAAGTGTTAATGTAGAAAAAGAACAAGTTTTAAATATGTATGACATAATCACCTACAATATGTTATATATGGCCATTATAGCTTTGCTAAAACAAAATTTAATGTTGACCTAAGACTTTTTCATAGCACTGGATGTGTTAAATTCAGAATATATTAATATTCTTTAGCATTCCTTGTTGACCTGACCTGAATGTATCTCCCGGCTTATAAGTATTTATATGCATGATATGTTTATATGTATAAAGGTCAATACCTGAGGATATTTCTGAATGTCTGACATACTGTAAAGTACCACTCATGATAGGGCTATTGTCTGGTCAACTTGGAGCCAGTTTTGGAGTTTGGTCTGACGCCAAGACCAGAGTCTGTTACTCCTCACTGTGATATTGATGGCAACCATCTGTCAACAACTCATCTGTTTACAAAGCCTCAGGTTTAGACAATGGATCTCATCCACAAGTCCTCAATCTTAGGGGAATAATCGTTGACTTCAATCACCTTTTCACCAGTCCTGCACAGTAAAGTCTGTAGATGAAGCATATATAGTCCAGTTCTCTAGCATGAGCTTTAATATTCATCCACCTGTTTTGGCTTAGAGGAGCCTCGACAATCCATCAGCTGCATGAACTCCTGACTAAATCCCTAATTATGAAGGTTATGCTCTGGGCCCCAGGGTTCATAGTCAAATATCCATAATGCATGTGGAACAGACACAACAAAACCCTGTTGTGCTAAACGAAAAATCAATATGCCCCCTGTCCAAACCCTTGACAGCATGAACGTGATTCTGTGATGGAGCACTACTTCCTGTTTGACTAAGCAGGAAGCGAGTGTCCCAAGCCCTTGCTTCTGTATGGCAGTGATCCGTGGTGACACAGTGGACCCCCATGAATGCTACGTGCAAGTGTGTGCATACATAAATGTGTCAGCGGGGAGCAGTTAGCTCAGCAATGAAAAAATGTAGCTTTAGCAGTACCTGACTAAAGTCTAAGGTCTTGGTCTTACAGCTGTGCGTACATACTGACAGGATATCCATATCTGCTCTGTCAGGCATTTCTGGAATAAGACGGCCTGGGAGTTCATACTTACCTTATCAGGGAATAACTCATCCATCTCGTCCCGGTATTCCGATCAGAGTTGCGAGGGTAAGGGTGAGGTCCTGTTCATGGTCAGCCAACACCGTTCCTCTTCCTTTTTTTCATTTCTTCTCCTCCCTCCTCACTTCAGGCCTGTGATCAATCTCATCTAGCTTTAACAGCTACACTCACCTGCAGATCAGCAGGTCAGGAGCACGGCAGATCAGGAACATATTGAACCCTGCATGTTTTCTCGTTTTCCAGATCTGACCTTATGGACCAGAGTGTCCCCCAAGAATCTTTGGGAATCACAGATGTCTAATTGTGATGTGAAACATATCAGTTCTGTCCTTGAATCGAGAAGGCTTGCATTGCAACCAGAGCCCTCTAAAAACTTCTTCATTTTAAGGATGATTGGTTTAGTCAGCAACAATGTTTTAGAGACGTGTCAGCGTGAAAGGTTTAGAGATGAGATTTTCCACTCGCAGAGACTTCAGTCGAGTCATATGCAAATTTGACTGTGAAAATAAATTCGTATGCATCAAACAGTTCTAGAGTCTAATCTGGAAGGACCTGCACCAACAAATTATTGGTAAAATTGGTACACCTAGAGAGGTTTGGACCCATTGTTAGGTAGTATTAGTAGGTAGTGTGATTTGGAACACAACCCTGTCTGTTTCCTGTGTGATGCAGTGTACTGTATACTGAAATGCTTCATACTGAAGTGAACGCTTGCTTCACCAGGTCATCCAGGTCCTTCACCCTTCATACTTCTACTTCCTGTTTCAGTTGAAGATCATCAGTTCTTTGCAGTCTATTCTTTTTGCCCGTCCATGCCCTTCGCCCAAATATGTATTCATGAAAATCGTTCCTAAAGCATTGAGGAACAACAGTGCACAGCTGCTGAGCATCTGTTCCTTCTGCTGTCACCACAGCGGGCTGCGATTTAGTGATACACTTTGATATAGCTCAGTGACCTAGGGTAAGGGGTATTGGAAACTTTTAATGCTGGCTTCAGCATTTTTGATGTGGTCTATGATAAACCATATTTCTTGCATATGATTAAGAACCACTACTTATTTTGTCACTGCACCACAAATTTCAGTTGCTTTATTCTGTAAAATAATAAAGCAACTAGGGAAGGGGGGGGTGTTCTGAAATTGTTTATCTCTCTTTTGGAATGTTATGATTTTAAATATACAGTCTTAATTAAAGGGTTGGGGCTGGTAATGCATTTAAAAATATGATTGTCTAAATACTAGAGTCTAATCTGGGTGGCTCTTTAAATGGCTGTAATTTATGAAGTTGGGCCTCTATGGACCAAACTTGATTGTCCAGTATATTCCAGAGACGCTCGATTGGATTGAGATCAGGGGAATTTATAGAAAAAGTCAACACCTTGTCCTCTTGTTATGGTCATCAAACCATTCCTGTACAATACTTGTCGTGTGACAGGGCACATTACCCTGCTGAATAAGGACAATACTATTAGGGAATACTGTTTCCATGAAGGGGTGTACTTGGACTGCAACAATGTTTAGTTGGATGATATTATGCCAAAATATTGCCTAACTGCAATGTGATATATACTACCAGTATGTCGGTATATACTGTATAGCAGCAGATAAATATCTTTGGTAGAGATTTGGCTATACCGTTTATGCCGTAGCATTTCTAGAGCATCCATGTAAGCTGACTTAAAATGTTCTTGCATACCTCTAGGCGAGTGGGTGATGTTTTTATTGTTTTCATGCGAGAGCATGCAGAAGGATGGCGGCGATGTCAGATGTCAGATTAGGACCCGATGTGGCCCCATTAACCGGAATCGACTGTATCGTAAACCAGACCATCGTTTACCAGGGTATAACATTAGACCTAGAAAACAGTGGTTACATACTTTCACATACATGTACACTTCGCGTTTCTTTTCATATATTCCAAAAAACCCTAAAGAAGCTCAGAGCCAATGCAAGAACAGGATTTTCTGCCAATTTGGAAAGATTTCGTGCACAGCAGGTGTGACTCTAGGATTACGCAATCAGACCTCAGTTCAGGAGGAATTTTTGTCTGTGTGTAAAATAGCAGTGGTGACGATTCTCTCATTTAAACAAGCCAAGAATTCATACTATGCTTAATAGTTGGACCTGGCATGATAAGTTTTTCCATGCGTGTCGCAGCCTAAAGTCCATAGAAGGAACTGGAGGGCAGTTGGTGAGCAATTATCGTTTTTTGAAGGAAGCAATTATCTGCCCAGTCAAAGCCACTTCATTTGTTTCCATTACAATTTCCATCAAAGTGTCACCTGGCGCAACCCGAGAGCACAGAGGTGCATTCTTGCAGAATGAAGCTTGACGCTCTAATGAAAAGCAGACTACAGAGCTCACCTTTTAAACGTTAATCATGGCCATGACTTCCAACCGCAATCCAGCGCTCATTAGCTTTACAGCCCTCTTTAGGGATTTCATCAGCCGGTCGAACAGATGAAGTGACTTCAGATTAATAAAGCGTTTCTATGGCTTAAGCTCTAAAAGGCTCCAATAAAAGAAAAAACGCCACACTTGATGCTAACCGCTTAATTGTGTGATTTCCTCAAGATTAATTGGGTGTCTTAACCTGTGTCTGAAAAACAGAGGATAATTAATGAGTTATTTTTAACTGTTCTCACCCCAGTCTCCCAAAAGATACGACTAGTAATTTGTGTAAATAGGCAAAAAAATTCCACATCTGGTATCTGGATTGATTAGTTGGCTAGCGGTGAGGCTCATGGGCTCGCTCTGTTTTATCAGCTGTCAGTAATTGGGATGTTATTATTCGCTGGGTTTGTTCAGTTGTAATGAAGCGGAAAGGTGAGCTCCATATTTACCCAAATACACACAGACACTACAGCAGGCGGTTTGTTCCCCTGAGACCTAGCGTTCACTGGGAAACTGTCTGACACTTTGGTTGTGGATCACCGGCTGAGGAAGCCATTAGGACATTAGGTGAGATGGAGGACGCAAGCCTGGGCTTGTTTGGTTGTTTTGCAGTGTGCTCTTTCTTTGTCTTTCTCTCAGATTGTGATACCTTTTGCTTTTTTTTTAATGTCTGTAAATGCTCACTGTGCATAAATGTGAATATTTACGTCCATGTGCATTTTTCCTCTTTAATAAATTTGCATGCTGTTTTCATATTCTCGGGAATGGGTATTGAGTGCAGATTGATTATCCTTATTACTTTCTGAATGGATTGTATGTGTATGTTCTGTATGCTGAGCATCAGCCAAACAGCCATGTAGGATCTGGAATACAAGGTCATTACGTCATGCATCTGTCACTCAGTTTTGTTACTTCTCATCATGTCTGATATCTGCTTTCTGTCTTCTGTCAGCTCATGTATTAAAACAGGTGGAAAGAAATACACTGTTGCTGGACTATTTTTCAATTCTCTTGAATTCTGATTTCCGCTGTCTTTCTCTATCTCTCTTCCTCTCTCTCATTCTCTCTCTCTTTCTCTCTTTCTCTCTCTCTCTGTCTGTCTCTCCCTCTCCCCATCTCTCGTTTCTCTCTCTCTCTCTCTCTCTCTCTCTCTCTCTCTCTCTCTTTCTCTCTCTCCCTCTCTCTCCCTCTGCCTGTCTGTTTCTCTCTCTATCTCTCTGTCTCTCTCTGTGTCTCTCCCTTTCTCTTACTGTCTTTCTCTGTCCATTTCTCTCTCTCTGTCTATCCCTCCCTCTTTTGCCCATCTCTTGTTATCTGCCTCTTCCTCTCTTTGTCTCTCCCTCTATCCCCCATTTTCGTTTTCTCTCTCTCTCTCTCTCTCACTCTTTCCATCTCTTTCTGTCTTGCTGTCTTACTCTGTATCTTTCCGGATGATCTAGAATATGGAAAACTCCCTTCCTTCCCAGCATGCTGATAGTTAATTATAAGTTGTGTCCCTGAGAGGAACGGCATGTACCTTAGGATACATATTTTACTCATCCTGGCTGCTCAGTGAAAAAGATGGATCAGTCCCAGAGCTGAAAGTGCAGTCTTTTAACCCAGTACTCACTTGCATTCTAATGAACCTTTAGTAAATGGCTGAATAATGTGTGCTCAACAGGGCCCTATTGATCGGAGCTGAAGAGGTGAAGCCAAGCACACTCCAGTCCTCGAGGGTCTTTCAGCCTCTCCCTACTTAGCAGACGAGCTCTAAACATACCATGTCCAGCTTGCACATATGTTAGTGTGGTCCCCATGTGCCAAATCGTCATCCCTCTAGATAGAACTGACTTGTCGAATGTCCAACTAGCAGAAAATTCACAGATGGTGTCATTTTTTTGTCTCAGCTGTGGCTCTCATTTGTTTCCCTCCCCCCATCTAGGTCTTTCTTTGTACCCTTTACTGTTTTGGATGGATTTCAGTAAATCAGGCTTGAAAACTTGCCCTGCTTTCTTCTGCTCCCTCAAGACACTGTCTGTTTTTAGTAGTCTGGGTTAAATGCCCGATTTAAACAAACAGACCAGGCTTGTGTGAATGCACCCCAGCGAAGCGTTAAGGTAATTATAAAGATCAGATTGCCTGAGGATGTTTGGAAATCGGGACATTAAAAAGGAGGCCTTGTGGAGGACAGGTTGACCTCTGACTCCGGCAAGAGCTCCGATTTCAAAGCCGAATGCTTATTTTTGGTTTGCATCGGCACGAGCTGGTGCTTTTCAGTTCGAAGTGGAATGAGTCGTCAGGAGTGGTGACAGGTCCATGTCTACTAGATTCTTCTAATAGATTCATTTGGGTAGATACTAGATTTCAAAGAGTGAGCACCCCAGTGAAATGACTTAATGTTATGGTATGATCAAGGTTAGTGAGATTATTGACATCTAAACTCGATAATTATCAGGAAGACCCTGTGGATACGTCTGTTTCTGACTCATAATTACTTTTGTCTTATTGTCAGAAACTTCCAGATGCTGAAGTGTGTAGAGCAGCAACATATTTTTCTTGGAGACTCCTCCAAGTATCTAAGCTGTGTCCCCAGTCAGCATTCACACAGACCAAAAGAATAAAGTGAATCACTGGAAATCTTTATTAGGCATAAATAGTGATAGTCATTACAAACACGCAACTTCATTAATGGATTATTTGTTTCTCATTCATAGGTTTTCCTATTTTTTTCCCCTTTTTTTCCTTTACGTTCCTTTTCTCTTTCAATGGCAGCTAAACATTTAGCTAAAAATCAAACAAAGACTTATTAGTGTAATGTTATGTTATATGCAGAGAAATGACATGCATGACAAACATCTCAAGGTGTTGAATCGGCCTCCGGATTCCCCAGATCTCAATCTAATCGAGCAAAAGTGCTGGACTAACAAGTTTGATCGATGAATTGCCCACCTCACATCTTACAGGACTTAAATAATCAAAAAAAGCATTTAAAGGGAATGTCTTGTTGCCAGATATTGCAGGACACTGTCTGACGACCTGTGTAGTCCATGCTGACCTACACAGTATTAGACAGGTGTTTTTAATGTTATGGCATGTGAAAGGTCCAGAGGCCAACTGCATTGTGTTGACTAGTGTGACCACCCGAGTGCCCCTGCCGTCACCTGAAAGCAAATTCTGATTAATAGGTAACCAAAACATCAACATTGAACATGCAGTGTTAGAGTCTCAGTGGTTCTTCTGGCCTGAGTCAGCACTGTGAAGACAAGTTTGGCTGTGGCTGAGGGTGGGAAGGTCAGGCATAGATTGAGGTCCTGCTACTAATCATGGTGCTCATAATGCGATGTGCTTGATGTTTCTCCATGTGGATCTAAGTTCATGGTTAAAGTCCACTTGCTAGTGAAAAAACACAGTCGGGTTGGCCACGGGTTGTGTGGAGATGCTCGTCAGCCTCTGGACCTCCTTGATGAGAATGGTGGGGGTAATACATGGAGCAGGAGATACTAAGAAAAAATAATTTATTTATTTGTTTGATTATTATTTAACATCGCTTTTGGCATGGCCATTCACATCAGGCATAAGGTTCTGTCGAAACTAGTCTTACACTCTCACATCGAGCCAATTTAGCCTAATCAAATAACCAAAAGCAGGTCTTTAGACTGTGGGAGGAGTCCGGAGGACCTGGATTAAATCCCAACGGATTCAAAAAGGACATGCAAACTCCACACATTTGAAATCCGAAGTCGGCATTAAACTGGGGATGCTGGAATTGCGAGCTAAACACACAGAGAAAATTAAAGATGGAAAAAATATATATATTTTTTTAAAAGCTTCAATAGGGTGGGTAATATGACGATATTTTATCGTATCGTGATAGATTTTGGTACTATGATAGACTATGGGCTTATCTGAACATATTAAGGTTATGCTTAAGGCTTTAAGAACACTCACTGACTGCATGTTTCATTATGTTGGATAAAAATCACATTACTAAATATTGAAAAATATTTGAATGACAGTTTTTCAGAAAACTGTCGCTACTGATGCATTTTGTATGCGATCTCTTTAGTTATCCGGGTATAATAATTTAACAATATCACCCACCCCTCAGCTAAAAGTTAATTTCCCTTGTCACAACTTTGTCACATGACTGCAGCCTTTGTGTAGATTGTGCATTTATTCATACCTCACTTTAAACTGGATCGATGTATATAGCTTATGGGAAATCTCCATCCAACATTCATTGTGTCATGCAGACACTTTTCGCCTCCATGAGGAATTGAATTCATCTCTGTGGTTGAGGAATAGAGAGTAAAGTTGACAGAAAGCAATGGCATCCCAAGATGGCATGCAAACCACTCTGGAACGGGACAAAACATTGGGCAATGCCGACATGTCTCACACGGTAACAGGCTTTTTGCCCTCTTTCCTCACCATCAATCCGTCATTTAGAAACGTTAGGTTGGGAGGTGTTCGCTGTAATGTGGCTCAGCCGGCGGTTTATTTAACACCAATAGATCAGAGGAGTCATGCTACAAACACTATGATGTTAACAACCTGTTGGACTGGAGTATCTGCTGTTGCTCTTATACCAATTATATTCTTCCCTAGCAGAGAGCCAAGCTGAAACCAGCCTCGTATACAGAGATGGATTTATGGAGTTCTTGCTTGGCTTCAAGCTCTCTGATCCTCCATCCCCAAGGCATGAGTTACAGTATGTCCTTACAACATGCTTTCTATTATACAGTACCTAAAAAAGAGGTGTAAGTATGACAAAACCCCTTTTTTGTTTTTAGTTGAACATCTGGACATCAGTATTCCTCAATCATTTTTTTAGGACTCAATAACGTATGTACTTTTGACAACACACTATAGAGTTTGCGTGTTCTCCCCATGTCCACATCGGTTTACTCGGTTTCCTCCCATATTCTAAAGACATGTTTAGGTGAATAATTATGCTAAAGTGCCCTAAGATGGATTGGCACCCTGTCTAGGGTTGTTCCTGCGTTGCGCCATTTGCCGCCATCTCAGAAGAGGCCAGCAAAAACAAACATGGTTGTCAGATATGCTTACTGAATTACTTTTTGATACTTTTTCCCTTCTCTTCCTTCCTTCCTTCCTTTCTCTCGCAGGATCTGGCAACCCCGGAGCATATGTGAAATGGCTACCAAGCACTTTTGGGATAACTAGAAATCTCAGTTTGCTTGAGGAAATTTATTTAATGATTTAATAAGTAGTGTTTGAGTTTTACGTCACGCCCTTGTGTGAGATTATTTGGTGGTTTGGAAAGTATAAATCTGAATATTGAGCCATGTAAATCCAGAGGTTTCCCTTTATCTGATTATCAGAGTGCACGTAAACTGATCAGATGACTGACAGAATGGTTTTTTTCTCCAGTTATCGGATTAATAAGTGTGTATAAACGCACTCATTGTTAGCGAGAATAATAAAAACAAACATGGTTTCCTGCTCAAAAAGTGGAAACTTCTAACCACTGGCAGAGTTTTAATGCAAGGCAAAAATGACAAAGTTTCACGTGAGGTTCATTCACAAGTGTGCTGGAGTAAACTTGGAGTCCCTCAAGGGTCAGTACTGGGTTCTTCTCCATTCTCTGCATATTGCTCAGTCAGATCTTAATTTCCGCTGTTCCAGCCACTCAGGCAGATGTAAAACAGATGCTGTTATATAGAATAGATGCTCATTTTGTGCTACACATTATAACTCTTGTCAAACCTGGGGTTTCCCCCACCACAGCACCACATGCAATACGGTTTACGACAACGTTAAAAAACTGTGGTTCATGCCTTCATATCTTATCATAACTCTTATATAGTTATATATATACACACAGTCCTGCTGCTGGGATGGTTATGCACACAAAAAGGCTGCCCATATCACCACAATTCAGCACTAATTAGACGGGCTTCCTGCCTCCCTACACATCACATTCAGAATGTGCATCAGGGGTGTCAAACATCTGGCCAAATCCGGCCCGCAAACCAGTGTGCCCACATTCTGACAATGACTAAGCTTGGAAGTATGACTGTTTATTGTGAATGGAATTGCATAAATGTTTTAAATGAATGGCTTACATCTAAATACCGGCGATAAATATTATAACATCACAGCATTTTCAGTACGGTTATGTAGCCAAGGCAGGTTGTCTTGACTCTGTACAGTTCCGCCTCAACGGTAAGTGTCTGAGTAGAGTTTAGTATGTTTACCCCACGTGCAAATACAGCTAAAGGCATTTAACGGTCCTTTTTCGATTGAAAGACCACGGTCTTAAGAATTCTAACAAATAATAATGGAGAATGACAATCTGCCTTTTAAATACGGCCATTGCAGCCGTAAACAGCTAATCAATAAAGGTTTAGTATGTGTATTTTTCTACCGTAATTATTATTTACGACATTGTTTCGATTTGATTACATATTTTTATCCAAAAGATTTTCATGAATACCGATTCCGTTTGCATTAACTACTTGCTGAAGTAGGAACCACGTTACGGTCTGTGTTTCTGCACGGACATTTTATGGACATGACAGAAAAAGTGGAACCACGCTGGATTTACCTACGTAAAGGTTTAGCATGTTTAAAAGGTGGCACTGCGGTGCATGTTCTTAAAATCTGGTTTCTTATCTGACTCATTCCCTCTTAGTTGTGTGCAACCACCGTGACATGTTTATTTATGTTTATATTCCATTGTGCAGGTGCCATTATATTTTGGTGTGGATCATTAATGTGTGCTTGGAACTGAAGAGCCAGGTTATTTGTTTTTGCTAGAGGGAGTGATATGTGGAACGGTCTAGGCTTCGGATGCTGTGCAGGTAGTAGCGTTCCGCCCACGCCTTCAGCAGTAACTGTGACACATTTACAGATCATCTTGTGTCTATGGAAATGTCTGGTGATAGTTTCACGAAAACGAAATGCAGTGGGGTCAGCAGTGGTCCAGTGGCTAGAGTTCTATGCTGCTGATTGATAGGTCACCATAGATACCACTACTGAGCTCTTAATCCTCTATAGATTGTGTTATGGTTGACCCTGAGCTCTGACCCCAACCACTTAACAAGCTCTGTTATATGAGAAAACAGTTGTACGTTATACTAGTGTGCTTTATACACTTTATACACTGGTGTACTTTATACACTGTATGTGTATTACGACAAAACAGGCTGTTCCTAAACAATAAGTCCCTGCTGTTGGTGGATGTGAACGAATTTTTGTTTGGGGCTGCTTAGTGGTTTACTGTGAAATACCCAGCGTGGTCTACTTTAATTGGCCACGTGTTATAGCCATCATCTTTTCTGTTGTCTCATTACACAGTTAGATTTGTAGCCCTCTTGGTCCATTGAGAACACATTTATCACAGAGATGGTTATGATGTCACTGTTGTTTATGAGAGAAAATGGCATGCACAGGCCATAAATCATTCACTGGCTTCATTTTGTACTTTTAGTTTTTACAAGTGGTTACCGCAAACCCACTGCTTCATAGGGAATATGAATGGATGAAAAAATAAATAAACCAACTTTCGAAAAAGCAAGTAAAACTCAAGTTATAGCTTAAAAAGAAAAAATCTGTAACAGTTCCTCTGCCTGGATGAAGCAATACTGTCACTGACCATGTAATGAGAGAAATATCTTCTGCATCATTTAATCAGTGATTGCTGTTGATATGGTTGACCATAGAAGCCTGAATTTTATTTTACACTGTTTGTCCCTTAGGAAATTGCCCTCCTCCTGCTGTTATTTATCCTTGTCATCTATACTGCTAACAAAAATCCAGGGATATTTTACAATGAAATATCCCTTAATAAAATATCCCCCAATTTTTGGGAACATTGTACATCAATACACTCTCGATTAGGGGTGGGAATTGGAAAGTACTAACGATACGGTACGTGTCACAATACATTGTGATACGATGGATATTGCGAAATGTTGCGATATTCCACATAGTTCACTGAAAATATAAAATACAATGTACATAAAATCTGATATGTCTTAATAC
>JAUZST010034581.1:0-28286 GCA_034779995.1 Parotocinclus haroldoi | reverse complement strand
CACACACACATATATATTGTGTATTATACACACACACATGCATACACAGACAGCCACACATTCCAAAAAAATCAAATAACTCTTACTTAAGAACTACAAGATTCACTAGCCAAGGATTTAAGCACCATATTGCCATGCACTAGCCTTAATCTGTCTCTGATAAACGTCTTAAGTCATATACAACCATGGAGCACAGGGTGGAAAAAAGTAATAAAGGACTGGGATAAAAGCTCAATGTTCAGTTATTTAAATTGCATTTAAAATACAGAGGGCTTTCCTCGAATGTCAATAATACAGAATTGGACTTTATTATTCAACAGCTATTACAGTATTCTACATCCTTTCAAAATTCCTACTACACCATTTCCATTGGTCACCTAGCCCAAATGCTAACCAAATTAGCCTTTTCATTTTAAGTTTAAACTGCAAACGTACATCTAAAAACAAAACATTTTATAAAGGTTTGGTTTTCAAGGAACATTTTATTGATAAAAAAAACAAGAACTCTTCTGTGTATATTATTTTAGAATATTACTTTATGATCATAAAAGCAAAGCTTTCATTATCACGCCGCTATCTCACACCAGACCAAAGGCATTTCAACCAACCTAATTAACCACTTGGTATAAACCAAATCGAACTTTCCAGAAAATCTCAATCAATAAATGAATTTTTTTTAAATGAGCTCACGCTGTAATTTCTGCCTTTCCATTAATGTTCCATTAATACCAGAGAAATTACAAAAATTGCAACTAAACTTTTGTACCCATAATCAAAATTAACTACTATTTTAAATATCCTACATACATGGGTGCTAAAGGTTATCCAGCTCCTACTGTGTTAAACTCAACTGCTGTTCAAAGTACAGTGTGCATATAAACAAGGTTTTACCACGGTTACCACCAGATTAGCTGTTTCTCTACTATACTAATGTTCATCAGTTTCCTCTCCAGTAAAAATACACTACACAATGCAAAATTTACCCTCTGACACGCCACTCTCTTCAACACATCCTGCTTGAGCAAAAACAGGATAATTGTAATCCAGGGTAAATATTTTTGTCTCTCACATTTGTATTCATTTTACAGTAGTCTTTAAAAGGAAACTTTACCAAAAAAAGGTAACAAGTGGAAATATCTAAAGGCAATAATAAAACGATGTACTTTTACATTTGTGTGCGAGTGGTAAGGTTGTGCGACGAGATAAGAACACAGACATCACCAGCCTAGCGGTCGACGTTTTTGAAAGTGGTTTGGCTTTGAAGAGACAGATAAACGATGTACAAAAGTATAAAAATTATGATAAACTCGCAGCCAAGACGAAAGAACAACTGCAAGTCGACAAGTCAGTTAAGTCTGTCCACCTTGACTGTGCCCAAACAGCTCTGTGTGCAATCAGAGTTTCATTAGTGCTGGAACATCTGCACCCACTTATTTTTGGGATATTTCAGAGTTTTTGTTCTGGCAAAAATATTTTACTATTGCTTTATTTCTAGTCCAAAATGAGGGCAATTAGGTCCTGAGTCGTCAGGTTGTTAATGTTTTAATGTTCTGTACATAAGAATATCAAGTACTGAGAGTGTGTGTGTGTGTGTATATATATTGTGTGACATTTCCAGACCAAAAGATTGTCTACGCAAACAACATTTTATCTCCAATATCGATGTTCTGAGAAATCCTAATACTCCAGCACTTTTTATTCGGATTTCTTTAACCGGCTTTCTAGATCAGACTATGCTGCATACATGACCGATTGTGACCACTAGGTCAGATAACTGTAGAAATCCATCTATGGACTCTAAGTGCATGAAAATACACTCAGTGAGACACCACAAAAAGCAGTGTGCGTTCAGATGGGAGTTCAACGACAACTTTATGTAGCTATAAAGTAAAAACGCTAGAAATGACATTAACTCTCTTCTAGTCCCTAAGCCAAAGGTGCAGAACCAGCCCTGCAGGGACAGAGCAAGGTAAAACGTGTTGCTTTTCTGGCATGAATTCAGCTGGCTCAAACAGTGCCATAGTGCTACAAAAGCTACACCACCAGTACTTTGAATAATGCAAAACCACTACACACTTAGCAAGTGGGAACAATTTACTGATACTGATTAAAGAAAAAACATTAATATGCAGACAAAACAAGGCCTCAACCTCATCTACCATTATTTTGTAATACAAAACACGAGTTTACGAAGGCCACAATTTCACTTTGTCATTAAGCTTTGATCAACTCTTTTGTCCATGTTCAACATTCAGTATGTACTCGGTGTTGTGTTTTATAATTTTCACTCTGTTCAGATTATATGGTTATCAACAACAACTTGGGGGATATTTCATTGTGAGGAGTATACTTTTTTTCCTAACAGTTCAAGCAATTTTGGGTTAAGGGCCTTGCTCAAGGTCAAAAATAGTGGCAGCTTAGCAGAGGTGGGTCCCTTAACTGCTTAAGCCACACAAATGGTGATACTTAGACTCAGTGGTTCAATTAATAACTAAGCTGTGCTTTAAGCTACTCACTTTTAAATTTGATCATGTCAGCAAAGTTCATCAATTAACTCTTACTATAAATATACTGCATTTAACTGCACTTTAAATTAATACATTTAAAAACAGACTAACTGAAAGTGTTCCTTTGGAATATGAATGCCACTTCCCACAAACAATTCAGACATCAAAAGGTTTGTTTGAATTCAGGGTGTGACTATAGGCATATTCTGTACATGATATTGTATTATGTACATCGCACTAGACTATGGGTGCAATGTCGCCTCCAAATTCGCCAAGTATTCGCTAGTATTGCGTGATCCTTTATTCCTTTACTTCTTCAACTAGTACAGTACTGAATGAACTCCCTCAGCACAGACAAGGGCTGGGCAATATGGCCGAAATCTGTAACATGATTATTTCAGTAGATATCGGTCATTTGTAATGACCCAATTTAATAAATAGCTGGAAAAAAGCTTGAATCTAAACACCTTTTTATTTAACCACCTTATTTTGAACTTGGCTACCTTACTTATCAAGGCACACGGACAATAATAGCAATACAATGAAAACCACACAACGTTTATATATTTTTTTTTAATTTAAAAAATGGTAATGATCTCTGCTTGACACACATTAAATAAAGTAAAACGCAAATGAAAAAAGCTATAATGCAAGAAATAAATAAACAGTTATTATTAGTAAGCAATTCATTTATTCATTTAGTAAGCAATATTTTTTTAAATGCTGTGCAATGTAAATGTAGAAAATCACAGCTAACGTTGAGGTATGTCAGCCTAATATCTGTAAGATGTGATAAACATACATCTAAAATCTATTAAACAAAACTAGATAAGATGTCAACTGTAATGAACTCATATGTCTGAGGTAGCGTGACTGAACATCAAAATGTATTAAACTCTGTTAAAAGATTAGAACTATCCAGTATTAGACAAATCTTCATTTCACTCCATATTTAAGTTTGACTCGACCAGACGACACTTAACAGCTCTCTTTTCACGGACTGCACACAATCAGAGTTAAGTCAAGTTAAGTAAGCAGTCTTTGAAACGTGTTTGCGATCCAGGAGAACATAGCGGCTCTCAAACATGCTGAGAAGCTTTTAGCTTGACCATGCTGGAAAAGATTTCTTAAGATATCCTTATAATATGGATGATGTCCATCTTAAGACGGTAGTGAAACCATCGATAGTGAAACCAAAATTTAGACCTGTTAAATGATTGGCTCCTTGCGAGGCCCTTTTGGAATTTGTTCATACGGCCATTTATTGTCTCCTGGCATCTTGTATTTCAAGTGTTCAAAGGAATCTATCATAGTTTATCAAAAAAAATTCTCATTGTTATTGACCGCGATACATTTTGTTACTGTTTTATCGCCCTGGCCCAGCACAGACTTCATAACACGAACTCCGGTACTGCTCCAAATCCGTTAGGGTGAAACACACTGGCATCCTTTTTTTTTAACATACTCATCCAATTTCATTTCTACAGGACAGTGAGTTTTATAACTTATTAGTTTCATTTGCAAAAAACCCCAGATATTTTACCAGACTGAAAATATATAGTATAATCTTTCAGAGTGGATTTTTTTTACACGTGTAGTTAACTGGCCGTTATGTTTGTGAAGCGCACAATTAAGGGCAGTCTTAATAATAGTAATATTATTATTAAAATTAGCAATACCATACATTAATAATAGACAAGAATGGTTTCTAAGCAAAAGTTGAAGCTGACATGCAAAGTTTTTTTTTTCCTCATTAAGAAAAACTAGGTAAACAAACTATCATTTGCATTACAATTTTATTTCCTAACATTTGAATTATTGCAATAATCTCAATAATGACAATAAGCAGCCCAGGCATGCAGAGATATGATTAGTTTTGTTTTAAAATTCTAGCTTTCCCACTAAACTTCAAAGCTCAAAAAACTAGGGGACATTTCATTATGGGATTTTTCATATTGAAGTATCCCTAATTTTTGTGAGCAGTGTAAATTTTATGCTGAGATATTTTACGTGATGATAAATGTGAATCCTAAAATTCTTTAGGTACAGATGAAAAATGCTCCCTGAATGGGACTCAAGCCCACAGCAGGTCCATGATGGATTATTCACAGCACTGCACAGATGTGCTGGTATAAGTGGATCAGACACAGTTGGTAAACACCTCGGTGTCCCTGTTGGACTGAAAATAACCCACAAACCAAAAAATTTCCAGCCAACATTATCCTGTAAACCGCATCTAGCGATCGCTGACGAAAGATTACAGGATGTTGTGCGGCAACAGACGAGCTACCTTCCCTGACTTTACACCTACAATATGGTAGATGTCTCAAACGGAGTGCAAAGTGAGTAAACACAGCGTTTACACCCCCCAGCAGCACTACTGTCTCTCGTCCAATCGTTCCAGCACAACACGCACTACCAACACCACCACCAAATCAGTGTCACTGCAGTGCTGAGAATGATCCACCACCCAAATAGTACCTGATCTGTGCTGGGCCTCATCATTAGAGAACAGAAGAAATAGGAATAAAAGTTTGCATAGAAACAGACAAAATACAGACTGTAATTGTAAAACCACAAAGCGCTTCTCGATGATAAGTAAACCTGATCAAATGGACAATGAGTGTAGAAAAAGGGGTGTACCTAATAAAGTGATCGGTGAGTGTATATAGTGCAAAAAATGAAAAGAACGACGCTGAAAAGAAGAAAAATGCGCTCTGCAACGGAGACGTTATCAAACCAAAGTAACTGCAAGGTTAGTGGCCTTGTACTCCTGGGACTGAAACCCTTAACGTTTTGGTCAGTATTCACAAACGCAACTTTTCCACTGGACCGGTTTGAGCCCGGTTTGTATGCATGATTTCTACATCGTTCTTGTGTTTTCTCCTCAATAATTCTGACGGCACCTCCTCCGTATTGACACACGGGATCACCGGAGTTACGGCAAAGAACCGCGCCATTAAACCAAACAGTCAAAACCGACTGAGAACGCCTACGAGCCACCCGGGTTCAGTTCGACCATCAAAATAAATAGCATTTGAAGAGTGCGAAAGTAAATCAGACCTGATTCTTCTACTTGTTAGAAAGAATAAGAGACTACTGTAGGACGCCAGTGAAAAGCGAGAGTCAAACCTGTCGCATGATGTTCCTATCAGGTCATGTCATCGCCCTGCCCTAACACAACCGAGTAGGAGTTTGCTAGCGCCTTGTCCAGGACGTATACCTAACTGCTACATCTGATCACGCATAACACCGAAAAGATCCGCACACTCACCTTTACCGTTTGTTCTCCGATCCTGCTGGTTAAAGACCAAACGCGTGTAAGGACAAAGATGGTGAAGCTAGCGTCACCGTGGTGTATGCTAGCTCGGCAACTAGCACGCTAACTAAAAAGGGAATCCGGCTAGCTGGTAAAAGTGATCCGCAGATCTAAATCCAACCAGGGTTTGGTTTGGAATGCAGCTTCACACGCGCACTCGGTGTTCTAGCTAACCGGCTAGTGAGCTCCTGGCGAACGGAGGCTGTCTCGGCATTTCCAAGCGAGCAATTAATCCCTTTCGCGCGCGTCCAGTCGCCACAGCGAGCCAACGTTAAACGGAGCCAAACGAGCGGCTACATCCCCTGCTTTCCTTACTTTATCCCTAGCTCTTAACACTCGCTCATAACCCGCAGTAAGCCCGCTCTTTACAGCTTTCCTGTCAATCACATTCGCGCTTACACAGAACCCTAATGGCTCTGCTCTCCGCTCCGCTCCTGCAGCTACACTGCTAAGTTTTTTTTCTGCCTCAAAACAGAACAAAACCTTGCTGACAAAAATTTGTTTATGGCAGTAGACTCATCCGATTGGCTATGTGAAACATTTCCATGCAGCGATTGGTTAGACGAACTGCCAATCTCTGCGCTCGTGGACGTCCCCAATGAGTACTACCGTGATGACGTAGGAGAATAAGCAAGATCGGCTGAAGAGCAGCAGAGGCTGCACGGTTCCATGGCGTTTGTTGGGATTTGACCGAGTCAATCCAGGAGTCGGTTCTGCACTGCGTTCTCGATTCTCCAAGTCCACAACGAGATAGAAATAAATACAAATGAAGACATTAGTACGTCAACGAGGCTTCCATTCCATACCAACAAACCAGAACTCTATATTAGAAAGAACGCTTTATTAGGCACACGTCATTGGTCCAGTGTCCACTTTAGCAGTTTCACTTACCATAGAAACACCTTTTAGTTCCACAGTTACAGACTGTAGTCCATCTGTTTCTATACTTACTTAGTTAGCCCCCTTTGTTCTGTTCAGTAAGGGTCAGGACCAGCAAAGATCAAGTACTATTGTGTTAGTGTGTGTTGAGTTGGTATGAGGGGTTAGTCTTGTTGTATTTTACGACGCAACAGGTATCTATAGAGAGCAGGAAACTAAGAAGCATCTAAAAACTGCACTTAGTCTGTGTTCTGCACTGCAAACACGCAGATCTTATTGCTCTTCTGTACCCTCTGCCATTCCTGTGCACGGGGTGTCTGCTTAAGACTACACATAGAAACAAATAATGTAAAAAACACCACACCACAGTGTAAACACGTGTAAAAACGGTGCATGTGCTCAATAACTCTTTGTGCTCAATATTTTTTCTATACTTGTGGCTGTTAACAGCTAATGTATCTTGCAAGGTAAAATGCAATTATGCAGGTTGATTTCCTCAACAATCAAGATAATAACTGTCAGATCACGGACATATATGCCTTCAGACATTGTCCAGGTGTTCAGCGTTGCATCAGCATCAAAGTCTATTCACAGCATAAGAAAGGGAACATTGATACCAGTCAGACCCATTCAGACCGGGCCAAATTAGAGAGATTAACCAAATGCATGCCTTTGAACTGTGAAAGAAAAGCAGAGTCCCTGAGAAAACTCACAGACATGGGCAGAACATGCAAATTCCACACAGGCAGAGACCAAAGCATGGACCGAACCTGAGATCTCTGGAGCATTTAAGCAATTTTCCTGCTCTGATGACGTCTTCTATGCTAAATTCATATTAGAACTGGGATGGTCCATTTCAGCGTCAACAAGCAACTAAAGGAACTCTTGGTCAAGATGGTGAACGCTTGCTCTTATGGCATTAAGAGCAACAGCAGGACCACTGAAGCAACAGAAGCAGGGGAGCTCATCTAGAGCTGGAAGGGGCTGGAAAATGGCTGGCGGAAGAGGGTGAGAGTACACACCAGTGACTGGGTGGGGTTTGCATGCAATAACCATTTGACAGCAATGCCCAGCAATCACGACAGGACTTGGAGACAGCAGTGAGCAAAGGTAGGATGATAACAGGTCAGCATAACAGTTGTTCCAGCAACAATTACACTGAATGCACTCATCAGCAATAAAACAGCACCTTTTGTTTGCCACGCTACAATGGCAGTATTTGTAGGAGTCCATAGTGTGACGTATTGGACAGCGGAACTCTGGCTCAAGTATGATATTAAAGTCATACCTCTGATAGTACTAGTGGGAACTGAGTCCACTACTTCCATGGTCAAACAAACGGAAGTACCCATCTGGATCCTAATTGAATATCTCTTTGTGGCACCTTGTTAAACTCTGAGAAAGCAAGAATGCTGCCATAAATTTATTGTCACTTGGATCATTAGAACTGAATTATTAGGGTTTTTTTTTACAGCGTGCATATGACACCGGACTTACTCAATGGGTCACTTTGGGTCACCAGCAAGCAATAACAGCTTCATTGGCCAAAGTGAGAACGGTCAGCGAAACACCTGAGTCACAAAGGCAATTGTAACACTCCCAGGTCACACTCGACAGAGGCTTAGAATATACACAACTCAGAGTAGTTTACAAACATTTTTTTTTTTTTTTTGCTGCAAGCAGGAATAATTGATTATGGACTTGTCGGTGCATATCATCGACACAGACTCAGTGACACCAGTCCATCTACATCTGCCCTGGGCCAAAAAATGCTGGCAGTCAGCGAAAGGATCTAAGAGACCATCCAGCACATGGAATTCACCGGAGTGATAACAGCTGGGATTCTTAATCCAATTGATGAGTGATGTTTTTGATTGGATTGCTTTGATTGATTGTATTGAAATGCTGTTATTAAACTGGACTTGCACCAGTTACCATGTATGGACAACATGCTGGATCAAGTTGCCAAGTCACGGTGGTTTACCTTGCTCGATCTGAGCAGCCGCTACGGGAAAGTTAGTGATTGACTATGGCAGTTCACAGTCATAAAGTTCTGGTTTTGTATTGTGGCAGCCAGGATCAGCTGACTAATATAGCGAATTCTGTTACTAAATCCCCTGATCCAGGTGCCTCAATTGTGGAAGACACAGGTGACAGTAACATGTTCATTGAGCCAGTCCTGTGACAGATACAGGGCGGAGTGAGTAATCAGGATAATGTCCTGCCTTGTGATGGAATTTAGTGCTCAGGGTGTGATGTGGTTGTGGCAGGTGTCACGGGAGCAGCGTGCCGAAGTTCTTGCGGTGCACAGTTCAGTGGGAACTGTGCTCCGCCCTCCAGACCTGGAGCGGCTCACCAAGGAACAGAGTACCTTCAGACCATTTCAGAAGTATTTCCCCGTAACATTGGTGTTTGCTGGTGTCAGTCCATAGCTGCACAGTAAGTGTCTGATTAAACTGTTCCACAAGTCCCTTTCCCCAACGCTCTGGGGTTCAACAGTGCAGTGGCATACCTTCTTTGTGCACATATCTCAATGGTCACTTGGGCTCCAAAGTTTGCCCCCGGCCACCGGCCTGAACAGACAGAAATGTAGATTCTGTAGATTACAAGGAAGATGTAGCTGCCAAATAACAGTGACTTTTGAGAGGACGGATGAGAAGACTAAACATTTATGTTGGAATGCAAATAACTATGGTTTAAACTGTTTTAATCTAGCTACTACAGCTAACAGTTTGTGCTGCATCACGCAATAGTTCTGCTCAGGTTTGGAAAGCTGCCATCAGTTAACAAAATGTCTCCAGTTTCCTGATTGCTGGCCTTGGATCATGGTAAACATTCATTCCAGGCTGTTCCAGTGCTTTCTGAACATCAGGACTGTGGACCAATAATTTGTCCAGTTACACTACACAGCATTCTCACAGAAGCACAGCCAGTACTCATGCCAAGCATGTTTAGGCTATAACATCCTCAAATAAGGATCATTATTAAATAAGTATTAAAGAATAAGTATCTGCAGTACTCAAACCTGCCTATCTCTTGCCTTTAGTGAATCATTTTAATATGTAGTTATGGTTTCTCTGCTCCCGCATTGCTGTTTTTGAGTTGGATCTTTTCACTATGTATCATGTATGGTAGTTTAAACTCAATGCCGTTTATACCACCATCAGTAAGTTCAGTCCTAGAATACACTGTTCGCAGATGTGTGCTGACCAGAACTCGCTACGGTAACTTGTCACCCAAAGTAACAATTAGATGCTGTTTAACCTTGGCCAGAAGCACCACTCTTTCACCTTTGTTTCGTTAACTTTGCTGGAAGAAAGTTCCATTTCTGAGACCAGTGTGACAACTTAAAAGAATCAAGAAGAGCCAGAAAATGTCTTTTGCTTATTTTATTGAGACTAGCTGTTTTAAGTGTGAATAAATGAGAGCAGGGAAGTCAAAAGGCTAATTGAAAATTGCTATGGTCCTGAATTTGAACAACTAGAGAATGACTAAGCATAAACCAATACGTATTAAGGTATCTCACGGAAGATGTAAAGCATGAACTTTGCATTACTGTACCAGTGGTAATGAGCATATTTAGAGTTGATTTATTTTGCACAAACTCAAATCTGTTTTCTATGTTGTTAAGTAAATAACAGGAACAGAACGTTTTCTAGATATAAAATGATACACGAGACTTTGTGGGTACACAGTGCATGATTAAACAACCAGGTGCCATTATGTGCAGGCTGAGCTAAACAGAGAAGACAAGAATGTGGTTAATGGTAGCAGTTGAAACTTAAAATCTTACTATATGGCAGGACTGGGTACCACAACAGGTTACAATGTGATTATCCTGCATTAGCAAGCTGAATTTCCATGACAGTCTTTTCTCAATGTGCTGTCCAAGATCTCTGGAACAAGCACAAACTTGTTGATATTAAAGTAGAAAGTAAAGGCATGGAAACGGAGTGTAGGCGTATGAAGTAAGTAAGTACTTCATAAGTATACCAGGCGTATTTCACTTAGAAATTGGAATTCACTTACATTGTTGGTAGGATCCCTTGCTGTTTAAAAAATTCTTACTCAGTTGTCTGGCCATAACAATTTAGTCACCCATCCAACATACCGATTAAACAGTTCACTTATTGTATACATGTATACAAAAAGTTTGTGGGTACACTATTACATACATTATTGAGCTATGCCATTTCAGAAACAAATTCGTAGTAAAAGCATCCTTTTTTGGGTGTCCGTGACATTTTGTCTTGAGTAGAGAGAACTTGTGTTGTAAAGAAATATGACAATATAAAAGAACACACACACACACACACACACACACACACACAGAGAAACAAACAAAAAGTCACAGTACATCATTCTTACCACTAGGTGACACTATTGTTTTTACACACTTTCCAGATGACTAAAATAAATCAGAAATAAAATGAGCACGATATAAGAAAAAAAAGTAACAGTCATAATAGCAATACCCTGATATTATGGAAGGAACTGCCATAACATGGCCTAAAATATACTGTACTCTGACTTCCCCTGGTCAAATTACATCTTTAGTCAAATAAATCAAAACTTTACTTCAGGAGGAGCCAATCATAGGTTTACCACTTAGGCATATTCAATTGCTTAGGCAATCAGTTAGTTCCATAAACTTGCTTATGTGTGCCTTTCTGAGGAGTTATTAGAGTACATTTCCCTTACATTTCCAGCATTTAGCAGACGCTCTTATCCAGAGCGACGTACAACTCACACAGTCTTGTCTTACAATCCAAGCAATTTGTGGGTTAAGGGTCTTGCTCAAAGACTCAACTGTGGCAACTTGGCAGAGGTGGGACTTGAAGTTCCAGCACCTTAACCGCTAGGCTACCACAGTCCCGAGTACAGAGAATACCACGTAGGCACCTACCTAATCATGTCAAAACATTTGTTGGCTTGTTTATTCGGTGCAGGTATCACATAGGCACACCTACAGTGTTCAGCTACTGACTGTAGAAAAGCTGTTAGGTCACCAGCAGGTTACTAGAAATTGCACAAGTACAAATTAAAACTGCACAAAAATACAATACACATTGTACGGTTGCGGTCATTAATTTATTCAGTGCACATTTAAGGGAACGAGTGTAGAGTGACAGGATAAAGCCGTTTTTGCAACATCTTACAGCAAACCACATTTTTAGTAAAGGTTTTTTCTTTCTTTAAAACCAGACGAACTGTCTCTAAACAACCAGTGATCATTTAAGGCTTCTGTACAGCAAACACACCCCACAGAAATGAATGAAAACTGATTTCAGAGAAGTGGCTGGCATATTTCTTTTCTTAATTGAACGGGTTTTGATAAAATCATTGAGTATAGTTTAGGTATTTCCATGACAAACATATGACCTGAGCCTGGCATTTTCCATAAGAAAGCATTGTACCCTGTTCTGTAAATACTTTAAAAAACCCTAAATTAAACATTTCTGTGGACTCTCCAGCTCATTGCGAGACCTTCTAGTTCATAGATTATGTAATCTTTTTTTTCAATCTGACCATTGTTAGACCAAGTAGCTCTGCTCTGGTCAATTTTACAAAGGAACTGTAATTAGAAACTAGATTGTAGCATGTTGTGCATGGGTCCAAATACTTGCGGGCCACTGTGCGGCCCCTCAAGGTCTTATCAACACCTCAACCATAAACACTGTACCCATTTATGAGTCGAATCATCCTGCAAAATTCGTAACACAAAATTGTATTTTCTCCCATTTATTAACCAGCAGAATTATGAGGGGCATCAGAAAGGCTGATCAGTGCCACAAGAACAAACACCCCATTTACACCCCACTCTATTATGAGTTGGAACATCCAAATAAATTCCTACGCTGGGTTAATCAGAGCCCCTGGGGGGGACCCCTCAAGGTATAATTGGCATCCGAGGCACAAACACCCTGTTCCATATGTGCGCTGAAATCACCCTGCAAAATTTCATGTCTCCAGCTTGAAATAGCTGTATACAGGAACACTGATTTTCAGAGCAGACCAGACGAGTTAAGAGTTGGTGCAGTGGAGCAGAAGGAAAATCAGTTAGGATAATAAAGATAATATTAAGACGTATAGAAAAGCACATATAACTAATTAATCTCTGTGGCCACTGAGACCAGTTACTGATGTTATTCAGAGAATCCGAGACCAACTTAAATGTACAACCAAAACCACAGTGACTAATAATCTTTTGCAGCTACAACTAATAAGAGGCGAGAGGCACTTCAGATTCAGCCACTGACAAACACCTGCCAAATTCATTAAACCTTACAGCTTTGAGTCAGCAGAAACATGCCCCTGATGGCAGACACTGCATGAATTAAGCTCCTTTTTAAACCTGATTTGCAATTCCGTCAGACGTTAAGGGTCTTGCTCATTGGTGGAAGCTCAGCAAACCTAAAAGGTACAGAGCAATCCAGCGGTCTAACCACTGAGCCTCCACTGTCAGTGCAGGGTGCTAAGCAACAAGCACACACTGCAGTCTGTTCTTTAAAAATAACAGGTATGCACCATTTAACGTTCATATCATAAAAATCTAATCTCGAGCAATAATTGTTAGACCCCCAGGTACTCGGTACTGCACAGAACTCCATCATATGTTACTACATAATGATTACAAATTCAAATTATTGTTTATTCGTCTAATGGCATTTTTATTGTTTTGATACACTCTGGTGCAGCGTGTTCTGCTTTTATCCGGTTGATCACACAAGCCAATTAACACTGCAAACTCAGGCATGGGTTAAAGAGCAGCAGCCCATCACTTACTTGTGTTTGTGTGCAAGTCTATGTCCCTGTCCTATTGTAAGTAGTACTGCTTGGTCACACACAAACTGTATATTCCTCTATTCTTTCTACCCCTTGTTTCATCCTGTTGATCTTCCATGTTGTTTTTAATACTGTCTATCAATCCGTTTTTTCATCCCTCAAAATAAATGATCAGTCGTTTCAATTTTTATTTACAATAGAGTAGACTAAAAATAAAAATAGACTAGGTGACTACAATGTTGTCCAGTCAGTGTCACAGCGTTAAAGAGCGCATACCTGTATAGGTACTACGACTGCATTTTTTATTTATTTATTTTTTTATTTTTTTTTTTTAAATGATGGCCACGTAGCACTCATTATGCACTTTGTGTAGAAATCAGATACATTTGGATAAACTGAGTTTGACTGTATTTAAATAACTAGATTTCTAAAAACGGATTCAAATTCAAAATGAAAACGAGGACTCTTGGCACTGGATAGGACTGCAGAACATCACAGAGCTGAGTAGAGGCTGCCGTAGCCACTGTGACGCCTGAATGCCCGTATTTTACTACAAGATGACTGTGCTCTACTACTATTTTATCTACTTGCATTACCTAAAAACCACTCCTTTTTTCCTCAATTATGATCTGTCTGTACCCTCTCATTCCAGTTTAGGGTTGCAGAGAGACAGACAGCACAGGACGCAAGGAAATACCAATCAGAGACAGGAGCCACTCCATGCCAGGGTACATGCACAGACAAACCAGTTAACCTTTGCATTGCTTCAAAGCTTCAAAATGTGGAAAAACACAGATTCTATATAATTCATTGTATTTGTAGCTTTCTCTCTTTTATCTATTTGGCATTCTTGGGCAGGGGCAAAGAAAGAATTTCATTGCACACAGAAACCTCTTTCCTTACTGAGAAAATGATAATAAGCTGTTTGACTTGACGGGGAGAACATGAAACTGATAAATATGTTTGATGAAAGTCAAAAAGAAAAATAATCGGCAGGATTAATACAGACAGTGTTTGAGAAACAGTCCATTAGCTCAGCTCTACATGCCTCGAACAAGACACATTATGTCTAAAATGAGGGTCTGCTAAACACACTTCTTTAGCAGAAGTCTTTATCTTGTTGATCTCTCAATTTAGCACACAAAAAAACCTGGAAGTTAATAAGCACTGTGCTAGGGCTCTCAAAAATATCATCTTGTCACAGTCTGGAACTGTTCTGAAAACACAGCATCTCATTAAATGCTTTGCAGGGAAACCAGCTTCAGGACAAAGCCATCATACGATAAGCCCAGGCAACGTCTTTTTAGTTTGGTCTTTTTTCCTGTCCCACACGCTAAAATAGGTGGAACTCGTACTACTTTAGGCTGAATTCGAATCTGTTTTTACGTTTACAGCATTTAGCAGACGCCCTTATCCAAAGCAACTTACAACTGACAGTCTTGCAATCCAAGCAGTTGTGGGTTAAGGGTTTTGCTTAAGAGCCCAACTGTGGCAGCTTGGTAGAGGTGGGATTTGAAACCCGGACCTTCTGGTCCAGAGTCCAGTACCTTAACCGCAAGGCTGCTACTTCTCGGTTTGCTACTTAACATTAGAACATAAACTAGAAATAGAAAATCAGATTAAGAAACCATGAGCTGGATTTTCTCTCAGCAGTTTTTGTAAGATTTCTCATCGAAGGAGCGTTTCCTTACTCTCGTTTAAGTTGTTTTTTCTCAGTCTGTGCAGGAACACAAACACAGCTGATGGCTGACACAGAACCAAACATCTGCCAGGTCTGCTTATTTGAAGAAACTTCTTTTGGACTCTTTTCATGCACCTGGTTGCTTATTTCTCTCACAGGACCGGGCAACCCTGGAATTAAATGGCGAAATAGCTGTCAAACACTTCTGCGGAGACAAACAGGATATGCTCGAGAAAATGCATGTCATTATTTAATTCAGAATTTTATAACAAGTGAGTTTTAATTTTTCTTGCTTTTGTGGGATTATTGGCTGGTTGCAAAGCTCTGAATATCCAAGGGCATGTCATTTTTGACTGTGTTTCATAGCCGATGCCAAATATGCCTGAAGCGACACCGACGCATTTAAAGGTATCTTTGGATTTAGACGGTAAAAGATTGGATTTGTCAAACAGAAGTAGCAATCTGAAACGTGACCTTTGGGTTCTCTAGAAATGGCAATTGGCACGACAAATTCAACATAAATATGGGGGTTCAGGTTCTCCTGGTCACCTACTTTACAGCCAAACTAAATGCAAAAGATTTTTTTAACGAGGGGTAAAATAACTGGAAAAATAGCAGACTTCACCCTACGTATGCAATTTCTTGGCATTATAATGATGCACGTTGTTTCAGCACAACACAAATACACTAAAGATTTCACCAGAGCAGAAAATGCACTGCATCAGAGATGTTTACGCATCACCTTTTAGCCTACAAATGACAGGAACTGCTACTCAAGAGTGGGCGCCGTTTCACGTCCCTACGTCTAAACATGTTTCCGCAGGCCCATGGTAACTCGTTTATCTTTCATTGTGCTTTCAAAAAGAAGCAATTGCACTTCACAAACAATGGAAATAGGTGGGTTTGTTAGGCGTTTTGTTTCGAATGCTGTAGAGCACTGGTATATCTATACATCTATATATACGCACTACACAATGAGCCCAAATATATGAATGATAGAGCATGCAAATATACATGAACAGGTATCTTGGACAGGACAAAACCTTTCTTCCGCGTTCCTAAATTGAACAAGGTCTGGAGAGAAAACCCTCAGCGGTGTTCATGGACGCGAGTTGAAGGCAGACATTTTGATAGCGCACATATGCGATTGAGTGGGAAAGGAGCCAATATATTGTTAGGCAGGATTCCGAACACAATGGTGCAGGATGGGTGTAAGCTGTATTGCTGTTGAACAGAAGGGGGTGGAGATCAAACGAACAGGAACCCCACACAACAAAGCTGAATTCTGAGAACATCCGAGATCATGCTCAACTGTTATGGCGTTTTGTTTTTCAGTGTGAGCCTTTCGAGTTAATACTGTTGCAGTCAGCTAACGTTACTGTACAACTTCTCAGGATTAGTTAGTGAGCTACAGATGAGCTATATATTGTGCTACTGACAAGCCCATCATTCGTAATT
Source organism: Parotocinclus haroldoi (assembly GCA_034779995.1). NCBI lineage: Eukaryota > Metazoa > Chordata > Actinopteri > Siluriformes > Loricariidae > Parotocinclus > Parotocinclus haroldoi. The sequence continues at coordinate 11,656 of JAUZST010034581.1, read as the reverse complement.
TACAGTAGTAAAATAGCTGTCTGGCTTAATAGTAATGCCACATACGTGACAAAACCGTTGATAATTAAAAGATGGATAATTTAAAGAAAGACAACTTAACTAAAAACAGAGATTTATAGTCTAGTGGTTACTTTGATTCTTAATACTTTGTTGTCAAGCTTATCCCCCACAAAAGGGGTTCTATTTGGCTTCACTGCACTAAGAGTGGAGCTTAAATCCAAGACGACATTATTATTTAAGGCAGAAGCCCAGTGGTTTCATCAAGACAGGTTCAGGCACTGGAAAAGCAGCGGCACGAAGAAGGCACAGCAAAAGGCTACCGTGCCGTACACCAGGAAACGGTATGAGATCTCCACACGCGGGTCCTGCCGCGCCTTGCGGACATCGTCAGAGGGAACCTTGAACACTTTGCATGCCAGTGGGATGGCTATAGCTTTCATGAGTGCCCGCACGACCAGCAGCACCGCCACACCAATCAGCAGGCGCAAAAGAGAATTACTCAACAGTTTTCGAGTGAAGGTGGGTATCTTCAGGGGTAGTGAAGAGGCAGGTGGGTCAAACTGCAATCCCAGGCGGTGGTTGAGATTGCATGCCAGCGCACCACCGCTGCCAGTGGCAAGAGCCTGAGCGGTATCAGCCCGGGATGTGCTCCATGTGTCCAGAGAGAAGGCGAGCACAGCCAAGCCCACGTGCACAAGAAGAATGACTGCAGGAGCCATGCTGTTCGATAAGTAGAACATGTCAATGGACTCCAACACGGGGAGAAAAGCAGCCAGGATCAGCAAGCTGTACAGGAAGCCAGTGATCACCTCCTGAAAAACATAAGCAATAAAGAAAGTGAACTGACAGAATTAACTTATTGTTGCTGCGCAGAACTAGGATTGTAGCAAACAACCATTTGATTAGTAGTCCAGTTCCTGAAACTCACTACCAGTGACGACTGTCTATAAAGAGAGATGCGCTTTTTAACGTCCATCCGATCGATGCACAACCGGTCTAACAGCAGAAGTGTTTGGAATATTAATAGCGTTTAATTCATTCATTCATTCATTATCTTCTGCTGAATCCGCACGGGGTCACGGGCCACCCGGCAATTTTGGGCAGGAACAACCCTATGTGGGGCGCCAATCCATCGTAGGGCGCACACACACACACACTTTAGAGACACCAATTAACCAAACCCACGCAGACACAGGGAGGACGTGCAGACTCCACACAGAAAGGACCCAGGCCGCTCAACCCTGGGAATGAACCCGGGACCTTCTTGCAGTGAGGCAGCAGAGCTACGCACAGAGCCACCGTGCTGCCCATAATAATAACTTATTACATGAAATAAAAATCTACCATTTAATTCTAGACAGTCACATCAACAACCCATCAATAAAATCTAAACATATGCATATGGCTAGACAACTGGCTGGATGCCTGGATATATTTTCACACCACTGAACATGCATGCCCAGTCACTCGTGCAAAAGCAGCTTTTTTTGGACTGAATTATTGTGCCTGTCGAGCACATTTAGAGGAAATTGACATCTGGGTTAGATGGTGATAATGCCAGTGCTTCGATGATGAAAGCCACCCAGTGTGAGGCAAGCATGTACATTAAAGAGCTGTGTATCTGGAAGAAAGAAAATACATAAATACTCTACTGATTTGACTTTGCAGGTATATGCACATTAACCTTGTGTACTTTGTGAATGTAAAAATAAGTAAGTGTAATATACTGTTTGCAGGGAACTTCTGGGGTATACAATTTTAGAAATGCCAACAAGGCTGCATTTCATTCACACTTCTTTCCTACCTCGTTTTCTCACTTGCCACTAACTACAAAGCTAACTTATTAAAATAAATAAATATAACTTCAAATATATAGACTATTGTCTAAATGCTGTGTCCAATTAAATATGAGTACAGTTTAATAGTTTACACCTACATTAATACTTTATTTGCTTACGAATGGTTTCTTTTTTGTAATGTATATATTCACAAAGTATTTTTTCATTCATTGCTATAGTAATTCGCTTGAACCACATCTTGACAAAATTCAACACAACATGCAACATAAAATAATTAACAATTTACTGTTATAAATATTTATGAAAATACACTATGAAAAAAAAAAAAAAAAGCTCATTTTAATCCTCTTTCAACCGAATAAAAACACTACACATTTATTTTAAAATGTTCTCAACAACGCAACGTCCTGCACTAAAATATCACTGAAGTTTGTAACCTGAGCAAAATGTCAATAGTAAGTTGTTTTCTGATGTACCCGTTATCGTATCTGCTCTGGAATGACAATTTAAACAAGCACTGGGAATGACTCTGAATGTGATCCGAGAGCATGTGTATGCTGTACATCACCACTGAACATCACTCTTGGCAGTTTCTGACAGCCCGTTATGTGCATGTCATATCGGTTTCCTGTTTTCTTGGCTTCAGTTTCATGTGGGCTACATCACTGGTTTCCTCCCACATCAGGTTTGTAATTTCTATCTTACTCTGCTCTATTGTCGTCATTTCTTCAGGTTTTCCAGGGCTGACCCTGGCAGCAGGTTTGCCACTACTCAGATCCTGTCAGCTATGAACTGTGAACTATATGGCCAACATCTGACCAGGTCTGAAGTGTGTTCCATGTTGGCAAGAGATTACAGAATGACCTTCATACCTCTCAGAGAGGGTAATTAACTCAGAGAGGGCTGTTAACTAGCTTCATGCATTAAGAAATGTCGGGCGGGTAAAATGTGTAGTAAGTGTGTAGTAGGTGGGTAATCAGAATCTGCTGACAGTCAAAAAAAGCCAGATCAGAATCCTTGAACAGTCTATCAGTACAGACATGGAACGTGGACCTTTATTTCACCTAACGTACGGAGTCAATTAAAGTGGAAAGCATAATCTGATAATGATTGATGTGAATGTGCCACCTCTAGATAAAAACAGGCAGCACACTCAATACGCTGACACTAAATCGGTCAGTACTGCCCTTACGCCCTAGTGCATTGAAAACTGGGACTGTGAAATGATGAGAATACACTGCTCGCAAGAATTAAGGGATACAGTCGATTCCGGTTAATTGGACCACCGGTTAATTGGACCAACCGCTTATTCGGACCAAATCCTAAAGTACAGAATCAAATCCTATTATATACATGTAATGTTATTCCGCTTATTTGGACCAAAAACATGTACAGTATGTAATCTCTCTTATCTCTTATCAATGATAAGGGCAGGTGATCATATAACATCAATGTGTCGCATCTGACCATAATCGGCATGGGCCGATGCCGCCAACGAGATTTAAATGGCTTCTATTATAACGCAACAAATGGGATCTGCTCACGGATTGTACTCACAGAAAAGCCACATAAAAACACGGCAGAATGTTTATAGAGCTGCTGTAGTATATTACTTATAATTAACGGCCCTCCAGTTCTGCCAGCTGTTAAACTGCATTACTGATTCCACAGGCTGTCAAAGCACTGATTGTCCCCGACTCCTCTGGGCAACAGGACAGCAAGCTTTCAATAGGAGCTTAATTGCACGTAAACTGACAAAAGCAGCCAGCAGAACAAGCGTCTCATGATTAACAGTGAAGAGCAGATGCACAGAGTTAGCCACGGTGACTCATATCGACAGTTTTAGCTCTTGAACATCCGCAACCGTCTCAACTGCGGAGGTGTACAAGATAAAACAGATACGACTCAGCAGGGTGCAAATGCCTCATGATTCACTTCCAATACACTAACAAACTTCTCAGAAAATGGATTCTACTTTTTAGTCTCCGCTGGAGAAAAGAGCAGAAAGTACATTTTATGTCAACTCTGTGATATTAAAGGAGATCGGATAAACCCAACCTAATACACAAAATGGTATGGGAACAAAAGAAATAAATGTAGCTACTGATGAGAGCTTTGCATTGCTCTACTCACCAAAACTGAATGCATCCCCATGTAGACTCTGCTTATGCATACCAGGAAACTCCAGCAGATAGCCAAACTCAGTCCAAACAGGAAGGAATACTACGACAGAACACACACAAAGGGGAAAATTATTTGTAGATTTTTAATTGCTTGCATGGGTATGTGCCGTTTAATGCCTGCATTACGTTCTGTGTAACAGGACATTGCCATAGTCACATAGAAAACTGCTCACAAAAAGTAGGAGACATTTCATAGTTGGTTAGATAGACAGTTTATGTGATCAGTGTAGTTTAGTTTGCACAGTGTTTGACTTACAAAAACAGCACGAATTAAAACAATAAGAAAATCTTGAGTACTTTGCTTAACGTGCACCTTTTCATACCTTATAAAACTTACAAAACTTGGCAAAAACCGTAGAAAAAAAGTAGAAGAAAGAACTCACTTGTACTAGTTTTCTGTCATCCAACGTCAATTAGTAGACGCGCATATGATAAATGAATAAGATATTAATTTCTATTAGAATTCTTAAGACCTTCCGTGGACTGTTTACACCATTTCAAATGCCATGCAAGTAATTGGCAGAGGTAACGGCATTAATAACCTCCAGGGAACTTAAAACTTAAAAAAATATATATTTATATATAGACACATTCAGAAGTACACAAATATACTGTATTCACGTATAAAAAGTCTAAAGTCTTTTTCAGGGAATTACCTGCAACAAGATATTTAAAATTACTGTTTTGACTACTTGACGTCGCGATAGCGTCAGTCACCATTCTACGCACAAGGAGATATTTCATTTTTATATATATATATATATATATATATAAATGAAATATGTCTTTGGAGTGTGAGAGAAAACTGCAGTATACGGCGTAAACCTAGACACAGACACGAGTAGGGCATGCAACTCCACACAGAAAGAGCCCAGGCATCTTCAACCTGGGACTGAACTCAGGACCTTCTTGCTATGAGGCAGCAGTGCCGCCCACTTGCCCACTGGCCTATCGTCTTTGTAGAATGCTTTCCTGGTTAACTGCAAGGCCTTCGATTAAAAAATGCTTTCCTGTTTTCATGACCTATACTCGATCACGTTAACACTGTGTGAACTTGTTATTTTAATGGATATTTAGGAGGGATCCAAATCAGATTTTGTGAAGTCTTGATTGACGAGTAACGACTCCGTTCCTCATGCCATGTGCTTTTACAAAGAGTTTTGACTCTGCAGAGAGCGTCTGTAGGTGGTCCAAAGCAAGCGTCTGTAGGTGGGCCAAAGCAACAGGTAATCTCTCTTTTTTGCTACAATGTCCACATTGCCTGTGATGTTGGGAATTCAACATGTGATACGTGTAAACTACCCATTTTCCTAAGTCCTTATCCTCAGCAAATAGCTATACAAAATGAGGTGATGAATGGCATCAATTTAGTACATCGTTCTAACAATCCAAGACAAGGATGTCAGCAACAAAAATATAGATGGCAAAAAGGTTCATACAAGCCTATACATATTTACAGTGTTCCCACATGCATAGCATTTGGCCCCGTTTCCAATTCCGTGCATGCAGCTTGTATAAATCATGTATCAAGTCTAACTTGGCAGCATGGTTTATTGTTCAACATGGTACAAAATACGCTGAACAGGCATCCTATATGTAACATGGTGAACTAAGCTTTCCTTCTGTTGTCTCAAAGATAAGGACTTAAATTGCTTGCCTCAGTAGGTTCTGTACATCTTATCTGGTAATAGATCACCTTTTGCTTATGCGAGCTGACCTGGTATTTATGCTGCAGTGATTGTTCCAGATTACCTGATAAATTACTGTATCAGTTTACTTAGAATAGGGCTTTGAAAGTGCCGAGCAGAGCAAGGGATTGCAGAACAGGGCGAAATAACAACTTGGCCCCGATCCTTCCTGCTATTCGTCCATATTATGTGAGGTTATGAATGAGAAAATTAAATCAATGTCGAAGACTTGATTCATTTGCGGGCAAGAAACTAACAACAGACATCAAAACTAATGTCTGACCAGCACAGTACAGGCATTTCATTTCCAGCATTTCCAGCATTTAGCAGACGCCCTTATCCAGAGCGGCTTACAATTAATACAGGTCTTACAGAGGTGGCAGAGGTGGGATTTGAACCCTAGGCCTTCTGGTCCAGAGTCCAGTACCTTAATGGCTAGGCTACCACAGTCCCTACAGCTGTTTTTTTTAATTAGTATTTCAGTGCAGTCAGACAAGCAGTTGCACAGCTGTGTATATGTGGTGTTTTGTGACTTATGTCAATACATTAGGAAAGAAGCATTATATTAGATTACCCTACCAGATTTGAAAGAATTTAGAAGAACATTGTAACGTTGAAATATAGGTACTGTAAACTATTGCAGAACAAAAGCATAAACTGCATTTTTTTAAATAATCTTGCAGCGCCCATTTGGTCAAGATGACAATAAGCAACACTCGCATACTTGCGACCGACTCAGTTTGGTACGCAAGAGCCCGATAGGCACAGATGCCTCATGGCTCCAGGGATCCCATGGAGGTGGAGTTTGCATATATTCCCCATGGGATTACTCTGGGTACTCCAGTTTCCTTGGATTATTTAGTCACTCTAAACTGGTCCAGTATGAACGCGTGTTGCCTGGAGAGGAATGGATTCTGCCAATCTAAGCGTGATAAAAAAAAATATTGTACAACAATAATTAAAGACATTTTCGCCATATTTGGACTTTTTCCATAGCTTGCGTATTAGTGTAGTTTGTTGTAAATCTGATATTTTGTACCAAAACCTCCTCCATGCTGCCATGTGTTGCTATGCCTATGAGTCACATAATGGAAGTACTCCATACTCTGTTTAAAACCATTACGGCATTATGTGAAGACGTCAGAGTATCACGATATGGATCTTTGATATCTTGTAAATGAAATTCTCTGTATTGTGAATGACACGATATGGCACACCCCTAGTTTGGACCAATCTCTTTTGTAATATAATTGGTAATATCATTTGTTATGTTTTAATGCAAAGTTTAGAACGACATACTCAATAGCGTCAACTCACAAATCGTTAAAACAACAATTAAGGTATTATTATAGGCGATATTTCACCCTAAAGCCCACAGAAAGCAAATCAGCCTATTAACTGTCACATAACATATTAGATGGTAGATAGAACCTGGGTCGTGCTATGAAAATTATTCACTGAATGCAGCATTAGGAAATCTGTGTAAAGCTTTTACTTAGAACAGGGACAGGTGTTATGAGGTTAAACAAATTAGCTCTGCTGAAGATCGGGCAAAAGGCCATTTACAAGGCAAATAAGGTGACAAGACCTTTCTGATGATAAGGCCTGACAAGCAACTAACCCTTAAAAAAAACACAGCATGCACAGTAAGTTTATGTGCTGACTTTGCTCAATAAATCGGACTGGAGGTTGGATTTTAACTGACCAAATGGATTCTTTTGTGGCTTTCACTGCAGAGTAAGGTTTTTTTGCGGAACCTTAAAGCAAAACTTCCTTAAAATTACGTTTTGACTGAGGTGACACCTTAATCCCACTTTCAAAAACACACATGCATCAAGCATCTGATTCAGCACATCCAAGTTCCTCACAGGACTTGTACCGAGGAACTCATTTACTCTATATTACTTTTGCTGTATCAGCAACTCTTCGCACGTATTCTATCTGGTTTTGTTTCATGCCTACATCTATGTGCGTGTACGCTGGCCGGCCACTTTATTAGGCACACCTCCTTGTTTCTACACTTTGTCCATTTTATCAGGTTCACTTACCACATAGAATCACCTTGTAGTTGGACAATTAGTCTCTCTCTCCCCCCCCCATTTGTTCCTCCACATACTTTGTTAGCTCCCTTTACTCTTTTCTCTAAAGCTCAGGACCCTTACAGGGCCACCACAGACCATGCACCATTTGGGTGGTGGAACGTTTTAAACACCTTTGTGTCATAGCCGGACTAGTCTACCCACCAAAAGTGTCCAGCCAAACAGCATCCTGTGAGGGCTCATGTAGGATTAGACGACGACCAACACAAACTATGAAACAACAGATGAGCTACAAGGTAGAGTAATAAAATCTCCAGCAGTACTACTGCATCTGATCCGATCACACCAAAACAACCTACACTAACAAACTTAAACCAGATCAGTGTCACTGGAGTGATGAGAATGATCCACCACTTAAACAGTACATCTGTGGTGGTTTTGACCATTACAGACTAAATGGGACTAGCAAAGTATTCAGAGATACAACAAGACATTTTGTCAATGGTGCAGCCTTCTACGTAGAAGACAAAAATAACCCCATACAAACACCCCCAGCATTACCTCCCATCTATCGTAGGTCAGCATAAAGAGGCAGAAAGGAACTGAGGTTCCGGTCATGGCGTGCACTGACGGCATGCTGTACTCAACGTTGTAGAAGACCTCCACTTTGACCACGGGTGGAGAAGCTGGTCGGGTCCACCTCACCAAGTCCTTGGTGGCCTGGCCGAAGAACAGCACCCATACCCAGACCACGATCACACAGCGACTCACAAAGGCGTCCACGTTCCACATGAGAAATGGGAAGAACACGATAAAGAACATCTCGTTGCCTAGTTCCGTGCCCAGGGTAAACAGGTAGAATAGGAACTTATTCTCGATAATAAACTCCTGCCCAACATCACCAGTCAGTGAATTCTTACGAAGGGGCTTTACTCTTCCCTTAGCGTCTCCTCTCTCAAACCCGGCACGGCTATTCGATCCATCGGTCTCTTCTGATTTTCTGTCCATTTCAGTCCTTCTAAAGCACTCTGTTCCTTCGCCTTCACGCTGCCTCGTACACGCTCCATTAGCAGACACGTCCCGTCCAGTCTCGTCCGCCCCGGCTGCTTTACGCGGAAACGTCCCTTTGACGCCGCAAAGCTGCTGAAATCTGGCCACATGGCAGGGATCCTGCAAGTACTTACAAAAGCAGACAAATCTCTCGAGCACACCAGTCGCCATCATAAACGCGAAACGGCCTTAATAAGCGAGCTCTACTCCAGGCTGAGGATCGTACGTCTCTAAAGAGGAACATACAGTAGGGCAGCTAGCTCGCTAACATGGCGAATTAGGAGGTCCGTTTAAAGTAACTTAGTAAAGAAAGTAATTGTGTTGCCGCTGCAGTCTTGATACGAGTATACATGAAGAAAATATCCACTCCTAGTCGGCGCACGGGGAAAGAATCCGTCCTCAGTGCAGCACTAGCCCGCTTGTTGTGAGCTGTGCGATTACGATACATAAGCCTCGCGCCCCGATTCGGGCACGCGCGCTAGCGAGGACGTAGCAGTTAGTTTCCCTTTGTAGCTTTTAGCAAGGCCCGGCTTTGTCACGGTCGCATCGGTACTCTCGCTTTTTTGCTGATAGCAGGGGGTGTCATCAGACCCACGTTACTGAGGGACATGCCCCTGCAAAATGTTGCTGTGCCCCACTAAAACTGGCGGAGGTAAAAAGGTAATTTTATCCTGGATTGCTGAGCAGAACTACACGCCACGCAAATTTCACTACAGTTCCCATGATGCTCCAGCAGCTTTCCAAACGCTTGGGCAGATAACCCTTTCAGCCAGTTCTTTCGGGTTTTCCCATGTAGTAATGGACATCCACAATGTTATAAAGCTTTTTTTAAATGATTTTTGTGAGCAGTATATTCAAGTCAGCCACTGCAAACCAGGTAACGATAGCTCGTAGTTAAAGGTTTAGTTAATATAATTAATTTAAAATCTTGGGGCTTTTTCATTTCTCATCCATGGCAGAGTAACATGTTCAATCATAATCTATTGGGTTTAAATTAGGCGATATTTCAAAATAAATAAGAAGATGATCCAACAAGGACCGCTGGACAATCTGATCCTGTACATACCCATCCCATCACTATTGTATCAATGTGTTTTAGCAGTCTTGGGTGACCATACATCATACTGAACAGTCAATGTGTGGCCCTCTCATCCAGTTTGACATGCTGCTGTTCAGCCAAATGAATACATCACTTGCTACTCAATTACAACAGGTGAGTTTGCATCTCATTTGCATAATGAACAACTTTGTGACTTTTCATTTGCTTTTTTGATTATATTGTTTATTGAAATACAATCAATTGCTTAGTTTTTAACCACTTTAGATTAATTTGGAAATATACCCCAATTTTTGTGAGCAGTGTTGTAGGTATCTTTAGGTAACCCTGGTGAATAACCCAGTTTGGCTGAACCTTAGAGTACTGGCTTTCAAAACATGTTCAATCTTTTCAGACTTGCGACAGTGAGTTAAGCATCCAAAGTTAGTCAATGCCCCAGACTGTGCAGTGGCAATTCTTACCCCTGTCCATTGTCGAAAGCATCTACAATGAGACCGTGTCAGAACTAGCCCTTGGAGGCTTTTAAGTAGGTCATCTTGTCCAGGGAGTTCTTTCTTTTGCGTACCTTGATTAATCACGTGTGTGTCATTTAGCCAGGGAAGTGATGACCCCATGATGCACTTTGCAAAGAAAACAGGAAAGTGTGAGACACTGAGCTAAGCTCTGCTGCAAAACTATGGGTTCTGGCATAAATTTGCCCCCTTAAACATCATAACATGAGGTGACGAAAATATTTTTGCTCATCAGTGCACAGTCACCAGTTTCCTTACTGCAAGATATTTCTGTTATAACTGGCCTGTGGACAGCTGTGCCCCCCCCCACGCACCATTTGGGTTGCCATAAACAACAGAATCCTGTACTACTCAAAAAAAAAAATCTAGCTCAGTATTTGATAGAGTATAATCCTCACCTTTGAGGGAATGAATAAGCAAACAGTATGCAATTTCTATTTCCAAGTATAAATATAGCTGAAACATCTAATCCGATGTATATTCTCAGATATCACAAAACATTGTGTCCATTATAAGTAGCGGGTAGGTTTTGATTAAAACAACTACGGATGATTAGAATCTTTTATTCAAGAAACTTTACTTAGGAAATGTAATCCAGTAAATATGCAAATAAAATTCAACAGTAACTAAGCATACAGCAAAACCAGGTCAGAAAATTTGTGGCGGCAAATCCGACAAAACCTTGTGAAACAAAAACAATCATCTCAAAGAAAAACCAAGTCCACATTTTTGAAAGACATTTCACCACCTGAATCTGTGCTTCTGTTCAGTACGCTTCACTACATAAAAGGGGGAAAATTATATAAATGTCATTTTCCAAATCAAATTAGATGTATTATTTAATGATCTGTTAATCATTTCTTACTTGCTGCTTTGTCGTCTTCTTTTGAGCTCAGGAGCCAGTGTTGTGTTTGTACTTCAGAATAGTCTGTACACACAAAAATGACTGACCCAGTTAGATTAATATATTACAAGTCAATAATACACTGTTCACAATGCATTAGTGACTAAAATGTGAGCATTGTAAAATCTGATTAGCTGAGCAACAGTCCTAGCTGTGAAATTATCCATTTTATTATGTTCTTCAGTTCTAGTCTTCATTTATTCTGTCTGTATATTATTTATGTTCTATTTTTACCAAATATATCCCTTAGCCCAAAAGACAATACATATTATTCAACATATTAAAATTGTTCAAACCCTGTTCAACCTAATCAACTTTGTTTATGTTTTTTATATATATATATATACACACACACACATATATAAAAAACTAAAAAACAACACACACATACATACAGGTGTATGCATGTATGCATGTATGTATG
>JAUZST010034570.1:0-28289 GCA_034779995.1 Parotocinclus haroldoi | reverse complement strand
AGCCATACAGACGATGAGTTTGTGCTAGTTGTCATTCTGTTCACACTTGTGTGTGTGTGTGTGTGTGTGTGTGTGCGCACACACTTGGAGTTACACTGTGTTGTTTAAAGTTTTCCCTTTATATATATATATATATATATATATATATATATATAGATAGATAGATATAAAATCATGCACCCCTGCTCAACTTGCATGTTAAGTTGATTTTCTACATGAAAAGAAGTTAACGCAACCTCTGCAGGGGGCAAAATTAAATGGGACATAGCTGCAATTTAGTGAGCCATTAACATCTCAATTAAATATGGAGACATTGTGTTTCCTTCGAAGGTCAAGTTTTAGGTGTTTGACCATGAGTCTCCAAGCACTGGTGTTAGACCATACTTTGTAAGTAATTACAAATTTAAAAGTACTTCACCCATGTATTTAAGTATAACACACACACACGGAGTAATGCTCTATCAGCCTCATCTAACCTCATTGATTCTTTCTTTTTTTAACTACTTAATCCCGGTCAGGGGTCTAAGAAAAGTGGTGCCCAGCCAGCAGCAAAACTGATGAGTACTGAGCAAATTTGTCCCATAAGGAAAAATGTAAATTGAATAAATCTGTTGCAGACCCCAAAGAATCTGCGCTGTATAAGGCATTGTATGCATTAGCTGCTGTATTGTACAGGTGATCCCTGATTTATGTTTGGGTTACATTCCAACAAATCCAGCACGTTAAATGTATCATAAACCAATGAGTTTAATATAGCCTATACTGTATCACCCTGGAACCTATTACATGTTAACACTTTAATTTTCCTACAGTTTGCCAAAATAATTAACACACAGCTTATTTTATAATAAAGTGTTGAAAAATATTGTGTAAGTTAGTAAGCAATGGGGTTAAAGGTGGAAGCAAAACACATAATACATTTTGAAGGATTCAGTTTTCCTTTTGGTTACCTGTCATTACTAACCTTATAAGGACCCATGGGAACTTAATTTGCACTTAGAATGCAGCATTTTAGATGCAAATGTAAAGGAAACCATACCAAATGAGTAACATGAGCACAGCAGGAACTCACTGTGTGAGTTGTGCTGCATGCCGCTTTACAATGAAATTATTTTACCAAAAAAAATGTGACAGACAACATTGATATTAAATGAATCGGTTTCTTTGGGAAAGGCTGCAGTATTTTGGCTATTTAGTCAATACCTGGTACACCAAAATATCCTGTATTTTTTAATATATGTATTGCATAATGGGCATAACAGAAAACGTATCATGGATACATTTTTGCAAATGACTTTTTTTTTGTCTATCCCTAAATGTACTGGGATTGAGAAGGTAAATCTTACATCTGCACTTAATTCCTGTTACCATTTGTTCAAGTCAGATTGATACATCGCTAGTATTGTCATGTCATACAGCAACCTGCCATATTTGTTTGACCTCTCGCGTCTCCAAAGTGAACCGTTAGCACCGTGTGTGGGTTTAATCACATCCCGCATGCTGTGTTTGATAGTTATTCCCTCTGTCCTCTTTTGCCATGCAGGCAGCACACTTTCACCTTGCTGTAGTCAATAGTTTCCTTCATCTAGGCCAAACAGGTCAACTTTTACAGCACCCCCAAATACAGCCCCCTCAATCGCAGAATCCTACCCATGAATTAATAATTCCTGCTGCAGGGCAAAACTATAGGCTCAGCCTTCACACCACCCCAGGGTTCTCACACTCCAGGCTTGCTGTGGATGAAGGGGCCTTTGCCCTCTCTTTCCAAGACGCACACAAACCTGTTTTTAATTCAGCTCAAAAGGATTTTTTTTATCCCAACTCCTAATTGGAATGGAGAGCAACAACCCACCAACGACAGCTCCGATCCAAACAGGCGTGAAGTTAGCATGGAGGAGGAGAGGCGAGTGAAAGAGCCTTCACACTGCTGCGACGGCTTCACATCTTAATGCAGATGCAGTAGCTGCGAATGCATGGCTTGAATGAAGGGAGGCTGGCATGACTCAGATGCTGTGGGTTCAGAGCCAGCTTTCTACCAGGCTGTGAGGCTGTTTGGTTAAGCGAGAGGGGAGAGTGAGGTCACCGTTGAATTATGTCCCATTTGAAAACTTGAATTCCTGCGCATTTTAATTTCTGTTACGTTCCAAGACAAAGCGAGGTCCTATTGCAAAGGCTGTCCTGTTAATGCAGCATTTACCTTCAATTAGAAGTCTCTTTCAATAATCCTTGTGCTTTTGCACAATGTCAGATAACTCCAAGTTACACATAAGAACACTTGTAGAGTATCTGGAAAGGTGACATGCCTTTTTCCACAAGCCTTTTTCCAGTATGTGTCACTTTTTGACCATTAGTGACACTGTATGGCATCATATATTAAAACAGATGACTAAAGAATTACTCAAATTGTATTGGTCAAAGACAGCTGGTTTGCTGGGGAGATGTAAAACACACGGTTTTCTTCCTCAGTGATTGGTGTTGGTGCTGGGGGAGGCATTCTGATATGTCATTTAAGAAGTTTGAATGGCACCCAATACTTTTAAATAATACTCTGGATGGCAAGTGGTTAGCACATTCGCCTCACAGACCCAGAGTTCCCCAGTTCAATCCCAACTTTGGAGTTTGCATGTTTTTTTCTGTGTCTCTATGGGTTTACACTGGGTACTCTAGTTTCCTCCCACATTCCAAAAATGTTAATTGGTGTTTATGAAGTGCCCTTAGTCTGCAAGAGTGTGTGCGACCAATGTTAGCTCCCTGTCTAGGGTTGTTCCTACCTCACACCCTGCGAAGCACCGGTTTTGAATGAATGTGTCCGACTAGTATCAGTGCACCCTTGTTCCTGTTGTATATAGCCATTGATGCTGAAGTGACATTAAACAAACAGTAATACTACACCGTAAGAATGTTTTGGGTGGAATACGCCTAAGGTTTAGGTGCTTGGGTGATATAGATGCCACAGTTTGCAGCCCCTGCTGCAGAGACCAAAGTCCCAGTGGTGCCACCTTGACATCAAACTAGCCATAGCAAGTGAAGGTCAAGTCATGCCAGCTTTTTTTTCTATGGCGCTTTTTTACAATGGAACATTGTCTCAAAGTAGCTGTACAATTTTAGACTATCTTCCACTTTATAAGGTCAATACCAAATTGAACAAGCCAGGGCAACAGTGGAAAGGCAAACCCCCTAAACATTACGAGGAATAAACCGTGGGAGGGCAACCCAGACTTAAAAAGGGACTTCCTTGGATGGCCCAGATGTGCCAATTAAGCTGCTGGACTATGGACCAAACGGTCCAGGGTTCAAATCCCACCTGCAAATGCAAGGATAAGGGCATCTGCTACATCATAGTAATAGTTTAAATGAACAGAAACTAAATTCATATTAACAGAGAGACCATATTAAAATATAATAATTAAAATAAAGTAACAGGTAGAGTAATATTTGAGAGAAAATAAAGTGTTATGAAGAGTATAATAAAACAGAGAATATAAAAGCTATAGTATATAAGCCAATAACTTTGTAAGTTATGTCAAGGGAACACTTAACTGTGCGATTTTCCTGCAGCGCTACAACACTAAACCCTAAAGGCATCCTGTCCAGGGTACACTAATGCATACACCCAATGAATACAGGCAGATATTCTGGATACCCCCAACCCCAGGAAAAAGGGCAGGAAAAATATTATATTTGTGCTTAGCAGAATCTATTATTTGTCATATTTACAATGTGTAGAATAAAACAATTAGACAAAGCTAATCAGACAGAACTCCAAAAGTTTAACATGGACCACAACTTTGGATTTGTCATATTTCTACTTACTGGTTGATTACTGCTTACTGTTCTAGATGATCCCACTCTTTGGTCTGCCTGTAAACATATGAGAAGTTCCGCCCTAGCAGCAAACTAGCTGATAGATTTAGGATACACCAACTACAGTAGACGTGAAAAATGTTGGATTAGATATAAGGGTCAGATTTCCCATTGTGATATTGTCACGTCGTGACATTACAGGTAGTAACGTAGCATAACCTTGATATTGAGGAAAAAGCAGGGCTCGGGAGAGCAGGTGTTGTAATTAGCATTTTATGCATATAGACAAAGATAGAATTCCACTTTCAAGTCGTGCCATCTGATGTTGTAAAACTTATCCGTGTGAAAAGGTGCCCTGGTTTCCCCTATTGACTGTCACACACACAAAACATAAGTAAACTTGGATGTACTGATCATATTCGATTATTTGATTCGGCCAAGACCTGGGTTTGGGTAGCATTACTACACATAACCACTCTAATCTGTAGATAACCTTTTCACTAATGGCCAAATTCCGAATTAAAAAATATGACAACTATAAAATATTACAATATTACAATATAACATTGCTGTAGAGATAGTGTGGTTTCTTTTGTATGGGTTTGCACCCTTTTGCATCCCTTTTGATTAAAGTTTGTTCGTTTTAATGCGCAAGATCTAAAAATTATAATAGGAAATTAAAGTTAGTTTTGTCCCAGCAGACATATTGCACAGACTCAAAACGACACAGTACAACGTTACCCAATGTGTAATGTTACAGTATATAGTACTGTACTGAACTCTAATTACCATATTTTAATGAATAATTATAAGATTAATTATAAGATTCCTATGTTAATTGATTATTATTATAGAATATATAGAGTATAGAGTATTATTATTATTATTGTTTTTATTATTATTATTGTTATTTAGTTGCACTCTGTCGCAGTGTTTTTTTTTTTCTGCCCATCTGGTCACACAAGCCTATTTCACGAGCAGAGGTGGTGTTTAAAGAGCAGAAGTCTGTTATTCACTCAAGCGAACTTCCTTAGCAGTCACAACACTGTCGCAACTCTGTTGATGTGTTTAGAGACTTTTTCGTGTAAGTCTCGCTACATATTTGTCAAGCTGTAAATGGCATTTATAAGTGTTCTTGTCCTATTGTAAATAGTACTCATTCAATTAAAGCTCCCCATCCGTGACCTGTATTTACTCTGTCTTTCTATTTCTAAGCTATAACTACGTATATAAACTGGTTCACACTCACTTGTTGTCACTTGCACTTGAAAAGTGTTCATCGTTTCAGTCCATGATCGATCAGCTCTGTTTTCGGCAGTTATTCTGACCCATTTATGCATCGTATATAAGCAGTTTTTGTGAACATAACCTTTAAGTTTACGTTTCAGTAATCCTAAAAGATTGTGCCTATGGTCATATGTTGTCCGTGTCCATTTATGTAACGTGCACTTTAAACTCTTTGCAGATACTTGTATTTTAAAGCTTTAACATAATTTTTTTCACATTATTTTTTTCTGTTATCATATTATTTTAATGGTTTCAATTACATGGGCTCGGGTGATCTAACAAAAGGTATTGCTTGTATACCTGTTGTGTTGTACCAAGGCTGATATTCCGTGTAACTGATACAATTAGTAACTGGGACACTTCCTGTAACTGTAACTGATACTGAGTGAGTTTAATACAGATGTAATCACATGCCGGTCTCGCTACACTGCTGGAATGTGCATAATCCGTACAAGAGCTGCACCATTGATCTGATAAAGGTAGATAAAGGCAGGTGGGCTCGTGCCGTATGCTTGTCATTGAATCTGTGTGGCAGGTGCCAGGGAATTACTCAAAGCTCTGATTGTGCTGTAACGCCACTGCTGCTTCATAATCTGTGTGTCTGGGCTGTTGTGATGGATTTCGTGATCGCTTAGCTCTGTGAAGCATGATTCCTCACATGTTGAGATCTACTTCCCCAGTGGAATGTTGTATTTATAATATGATCCAGTGATGCTGAGATTAGTTTGTGTTCTGTGCCTGATTTTTTGGCTTGAGGTTCTTCAGAGAGCTTTTTTTTCTGATTTGCTAGGTCCATCCAGATACTGAAGAGATCACATCTGACTGTCTCATTCATTCTGTCCTGTTCACACGCTCACTCTTGTTCTTTCTTTCTACCCCTCCTCCTCTGCCTGTTTGCTCTCTATTTCCAGTCTTTGCCTGCCCTCTAAAGGCCAAAGGGCTGCTTACTGGCATTATGTATTTTTTTATTGTTAGGGATGCACTCTGTATTGATGCTTTTCCCACTGATACCTGAGCATTGTAGAGTAGTTTTCTCTAGGATCTGAGATGAACTACTGATGGGCAGTAAGTAATCTACAGCCGTACCCCTCCAGCTGACTGTAAGTAGAGTGTTTCAAAAAAGTCAGATAGTAAGTATTAGATAGTGGGAGCCCTAGTTCCATTATTTCTGTGTTTTGGCGAATTTCAATCGCACTTCTTACCTTCCATAACAAATTTGATATCCCGCGTACATTCAGTACCGCAGTACACCCGCAATCAGAATTCCATTTCTCAGATCAGTTTTAGAGGATTCTATTTGGATTGCCTTTAGTTACAGGAGTAAGTGATTTGATATGATTTGGTATGAAACGGTACTAAAATACTAGAGATGCACCGAAGCGATGAAGGATAATCTCAAACTGAGTGCAACATGCAGACGGCGAATGAACAGAGCTAAGAGGACAATGGCTTGAACTCAGCACACAAATATATTGTGTTTAAGGAATTGTGGGATAGGTTCAAGGAATCGAAACATGTAAATGGTGATGATTGGGGGGAACATAATGGGTCATGGGAACATAATGGCTTAAGATAGTCTGCGATAAAAATGTGCAGTGTGAAATTGATTAAAAAATATTTAATAAAAACTTACTATATATATATATATATATATATATATATATATATATTATATTTTAAATTATTAAGCAATTAGCATTGATGTTTGTTTCCTTCTCTGTCCTGAAATGGCACAGACAAGTTCAGAAAAATTGTCAGCTGTTTGGAATCATTTTGTGATCTCCAGAGAGACATTAGACAAAGTGATCTGCAGGTTTTTGTGGGGAGATTAATAAGAATGGTTGAGTATTATAGTTATATGATTATAATATAGAGTGTAAAATGCATATCAAATAAGACTGTTATAAACTTCCATTCAGTATTGCTTTCTGGGTCAGAAATCCAGCCAAAAATGTTTATTTTAAAGCACAATTTACAGGTTGCACTGGTTCCTAAACAGGGCATCAGTTCATCGCGGTGTTCTGTAAATGCATCACCTGATGTTCACATTGCTAAGCCCACACAACAGTTAAAGCTTGGCTTTTAAGAACTTCCATCTCCAGTAGTGGGCAGAGCCAGCAAAACTGCATTCTTATTTCTGTGCATCACTATAAAGTACCTTGTTGCAGTGGGAGTTTAAATGAATAACAGGGGATTAATAACTGACCCCCTACTAATATATAATGTAATATATTTGGAAATTGGTTAATAGTGATATG
Organism: Parotocinclus haroldoi; assembly: GCA_034779995.1. Classification (NCBI taxonomy): domain Eukaryota; kingdom Metazoa; phylum Chordata; class Actinopteri; order Siluriformes; family Loricariidae; genus Parotocinclus; species Parotocinclus haroldoi. Next base: position 20,940 of record JAUZST010034570.1, on the reverse strand, counting down.
GAAACCTTCCACTCAAACAGAGCTGATTGTGGTAATAATTCAAGCAAAAATAGAATGTGTAAAGACATTAAAATACAGGAAAAGTGCGTTTTTGTACTTTTTCGTGTTCTAGTTTAGCAGTATATTGGTTATATAGTGCAGTTCTGTTATACTACAGTATGTAAAAAGCGATGTTTTATTACAGAATTGTTTGTTTTTACAATGTGACATGTAATATGGGATAGTTTGTGAAAAAGCCACTATAGAAGTGGAACCTATTATTATTATTATTATTATTGTCCTACCAACTACATTCAACATGCTTATTTTTCAAATTTCTGACACCACACATTATTATTATATTACTTACTATAATTACCTGTTATATGTCACTGCATTTGAAATATTCTCATTTCACTTATGGATAATGTCTGGATTGTAGGAATAGCAGTGTAAATATTACTGGTTACCATGCAAATGTATTTGTCTTCAATTTCACTTTGTAGTTGCAAGTGATACGATTATAGTGATATATTGGTAATGGTTACTAATTGGCATTGTGGCTAGTAAGTTGCTTGAAAAGTATGAAATTAAATCAGAACACTGAAAGGAGAAAACTCAGGCTGCTGGCTTACTGTTTACTAACTGTTTAACTAATACAGAAGATTGCGGTGTCATCTTGTCTACTAGGAATAATTACTTCGACTGTGTTTTTCCTTGGTGCTCTGTCCCTGTGCACTGGAAACAGTGACAAGTTGAGGGGTGACAGATTTGGTGACAGTCCTACCATGCTGTACTTTGGTGTCTGGTGGAAAAAAACACTATATTATAGCATAAAAGGCTGCATGAAAGAGAGAGAAAGAGAAAGAACATGGCATGGGGTGCCTAATTACAGACATTTGTGTTTAATTCTCCAGGTGTTTTATCTCTTTGCCAAGCAGGGTGTTTGACACAGCAAGCCAATACCTGGGTTCACTTCAATCACTCTAGGTGATGCATGAGCTAATAACACAGCAAATCAGGACCACTCACGTGTGTGTGCGGCACGCAGGCAAAGCACTAACAGATGTGTATTTCACGGGCCATTGTGAAGAATAGATAGGGGCTGATATCATTGTCCTGAGGGAAGGAGGCCTGCCCATGGCTTGCATTCATCAGGAGCTGCTTTGTGTGTGGTAAGGTGTTTGCGACTTAGTCTCTGTCACATTGATGTTTTTTTGCCTGTCAGATGATTTGACACAGGGACTATAGGGAGCAGAGTTAGGAGCTGTTGCTTCGAGCCAGTGGGTTGGATGCAGGACAGAATGAGAGTCGCTGTACATTTGACAAGAACAAAAAACAAACCTTGCAGACGTTTCTTTTCTTTGATCTCTTCTCTAAAGGTGTGGATTTGATTCTAAAGATGTACATTTAATTACTGTCCTAATTGTTAATGTCAACACATTAGTCTGCCATGCTTGTATGGCTTGATGCGGCTCAGTGGGTAGAGCCAGATGCCCGAAATGACAGCCAAAACAACAACAACTTGTGTAGCTGTATCTCAGACATTTTAAATAGAACTGAAATGTGTTTTGCATGCCTTTTGGTTCGATACTTTCATTGCTCAGTGCTTATGAAGAAGCTGGTATGATTTCTTTATAAGACTTGAAGTTGCCTTATGTTTCGAAGTGTGTACATGTGCTTGGTGTAATTGGCTTGTAAGTAATTTAGTACATTTTGTACATTTTGGTTATGCAAATGATTCCTCACATACGCATGAATCAGGGCTTGGAAGAGCTACCTCTTTTTTAAACGATCAGTTTGATTTAGTCTGTCTAATAAAAAACATGACTTCGGTGAACACTGGAACTAAATATGTAGTCAACCTTTTATGGATTGGCTGGAGCTTAGATGTTGTTTGTTTTAAAACTAACAATAATTTCCATTTTGGATCCTCAAATAGCCATAACGGTACAATCAATGGTTTTCCAAACCATTGAGGATGTTCTAAAATGAAAAGGTTATGAGGTGTTGTGTGGGAATTGACTTGGAGGAGGAAAAAGATCAATGAACCTTTTATAAGTAATTGGTGGTGATTACAAAAGGTCTTACAAACGATTTCATGCAGCGCAAATGATGTCCGGTTTCAAGACTCTATTCTGGTATGGGCATTTGTGAATGAAAACCTGCTTTTTTTGTGCCTGCCATGTTCACAAAGTCAGTGATTTACAAATCGAGGGCTGTCGAGTGCCATTTAAAATAGGAAAAGATGACTCGAAATCTTCATAGTTCTGTACTTTCCGCCAGCTTTTTCTTTTACATGCGAAAATGGGCAAGGATGAACAGAGCTGTCGATGCTCTGGTAATATTTGCTGAGTCCTTTTATCTAAAGAGATCGGTCTTTCAGTGTTGTGTACCGTCGGTGTGAACTGAAAGCGAAAGATCATAATAGTCGCCTGAGAAATGAGCATATGAAGAGCCATTTCACCAGTGCTGTGAGTGATTCTACGGCTTTATTAGCCTGTGTGACGTGACAGATAGCAGACCTGAAGGATGGTAAGATGCTTCATCAGAGCTCACTGCACGATTTGGGCAGTGTGTTTAATGCTGGCAGGTCTGTATGATTTATTGTTAGAACAAGTCAGCAGGGCAGACACTGGATAAGCATCGTCCTAGAGGAAGCAGTGTTATACGGAGAATGTGTGCTTATACAGGACGATCCCTGGCTGAACTCTCTTAAATACTTTTTAGAATGATTTTATAATTACACTGCCTTAACCAATCAGTGTTGTTTTCTTATTGGATGATCATCCGGTGCACTGACACTACACTGTCAGTCCGTAATCATATTTCTTCCTACAGCTTTACAGCTGTAACATCATTACATTTGAGTTAAAGGGGGCTATCATTTGACCATTTCATTTTACTATCCACACGTTCTAAAAGTGATGCACCTAACCAACTCTTAGCCGGAACCGAATTTACCACACTGAGCTGAAATGGTTTGATCTTCTAATTTGTATGTTTTGTGTGACTGTACCGTAAGTGTGAACAGAAATTGAAGATTGCTCTCTAATGATTCCACACAGCTGGAATTTTCACTTTGAATCGGGAGCTTCTCGAACCAGCCCTACTTTTCCTTAATCACAGCCTCTGCTTAATAAAACGTTCATCTGAAGCTTCTGGGTGTAAAACCATATGCTGCCAGTCCAAAAGAATTCAGACATTTTTCATTTGAAATCTGAAAATGTGCTCTTTTTGTGGACAAACATTTTCAGTGCTGGCATATTTGACATGTTGAGTACATTCGCTTTATCGATCTGAAATGCTTGGGTTTGTCGGTAATCATTCCTTAGCATCTCTTTATGCAGTTTTTTTTTTTCATTAGTACAGTTTTGGCCCCAAGAACCCTGTATCTGGGTGCATAAAACACTTCGAAATATTCCCTTTAAGTATGTTAAAGACAAAATGCCTTAAGTGATACCTAAGGGCTTTATTGCCTAAGGGAACTCATTGCAAAACCTGTAAATCTTCTCTTAAAGTTAAGTCAAATTTATTTCTATTGCACTTCTTACAATGGAGCGTTGTCTCAAAGCAGCTTTACAATACTATATTATCTTCAAAGGCCAATTCCAAACTGAGCAAGCCCAAGGGCGACAGTGGAAAGGAAAAAGCAAGACCAGGAACCATCCTCCTTTGATGTTAGATGTTAATTGAAAAAATTAAGTTGTAGTAATAGTAAAATTAAGTGAATAATACAATGTAAATCAATAATAACATTTTAATTCGTAATAAAATCGTAAATAAATAACAAAATAGATTAAGAGTCCTCCAAGAAGGTCCCGGGTTCAATCCCAGGGGGGAGTTGCCGGGCTCCTCCCTGTGTCTGTGTGGTTTTACTCCGGGTACTTCAGTTTCCTCATACAGTCCAAAGACATAAAGTGGCCATTAGTGTGTGTGTGTGTGTGTGTGTGTGTGTGTGTGTGTGTGTGTGTGTGTGTGTGTGTGTGTGTGTGTGTGTGTGTGCGCCCTACGATGGATTGGTACCTGTTGCTTCCCTTGTGCCCACAGTTGCCGTGGGCGTGTTGCGTGTGGATAATGAATCCTTAGTGGTACGTTAATAAGTACTGAAGTGTTGCATAAGTAATGCAAAGCCTTATCTTGATTGTTAAAAGATGGAGGATATGGCTGAGATGTTGGAGGTGTTTGAAGATCAGAGTGTACCTATGTGAGTTTTTTAGTGTAAAACCTGTAGACCATCAGTGTAATGATTTATTTAGGTTTAGACTTGATACGCTTTTTATACACTGACATGTAATCACTCCTTGACACCAACATGCTGTTTTTACCTCCAAAACACCCTATATGTCTCTCCATAACATCCTCTTCATCTCCTACAGGCTCTGTGTTGCTGCAGGTGCGTGATAACTTGGGTCGAACTCCTCTGGACCTGGTCCGCTCCCTTGCTTTACGCGAGGAGCTGAAACGCTGTGCTGAAGATGGCGACTCCACTTTGTCGGTTGAGGTTTCCGAGGTGCAAGACTTGCCCTTCATAGAGACCTGCTCATGCTTGTTAAGCTGCCTCCTCCTGACCTACCTGCTGGAGCAGCACATTCCATCATACGAGAGCACAGAGCCAGAGTTGGTGCTCAGTTCGGAAGCGGCCCGGGCACTGCTAAGTGCAAACCAAGAGACATTAAGTTCACAGTGGGGTGATGCAGGAGCAACAATGCTGGCTCAGGACCTGAGGACTCTGATGAGCATGGAGCAGTACTTGGTGCAGCTGAGCCCTGCTCTAGTGCACTGCAGTGGGACCCACACCAGTCTGTTCATCCAGCTTCTGAATGACTTGCAGGCAGAGGGAAGGGCTTTGCTCACTGGCCAGTCTCAGCTGTGAGCACTGCTTATAGAGGCTGCATTAGCGGAGAGACTGCCTGATTGTTAAAGAAGGGTTCGTAGAGCGTCTAATTAACCTCAAACGTACGCCGTCGGCCAAAACGTTTGCTTTCTGACATTTGTTTAGTTATGCAGTAGGGCTTATTTATATTTCAAAGAGCTCAGTTAGTCAGCCATTCAAATAGGGAAACCAAACAGTGTGTCATCCAAACCAAATGCTTTGCCTTGTGTGGAGGCACTGTGTGATCACTGAGTTGATGAAAGTAACTCACTTCTTTTCCATTCTTGCTTAGCCCACAGACTCAGTCACACTGGGGCACTGTAGAGATGATTAGATATATTTATATACTTATATTTGGTTTTAGGAAATCCAGTTTGGAACCCGGGTTTTCGGAGATGTGAGGCGAAAGCGAACTATTGTACCGTGGCACTGTGAGCTGTTGCTGTTTATCATTTCAATATCTTGTCAACAGTTATGTTCTCTCTAATCAAACCACTTCATAATATATACAGGAATTCAGTGATATCTGTGTGGAAACACAAACTTGTAAACGATGCCCTCCAGTTTACCAAAGTGCATTTAATAGTACAAAGCTGTATTAAGGAGATGAGAGGAGATTTTTAGGACATTTTTAGAATGCAATGGCCACAGGCACCCTCAAGCACAGTGTAGTTCATTGCAGGGCTCATCAGGGGTCACTGTTTCAGCACCAGGGCATGACTTACCAATCATATCTGTGTAATATCCGACCCCACCACCACTGGGACTCGAACCCGGGTTTTTCCAGTGAAAGCATAAAAAATCTGACCCCGTTACACTTTTTTCACATTCTGTGGTTTTCTGTCTCGGGTCCCTCAGAGCCCAGAGAAGTCTAAGTATTTATAGCGGCAGTCCATTATAAGAAATCCAATTTATTACTTCAGTAGTTAATTCATTAAATATAATTCATGTGAAAACCAGGGTAACAGATTTTCTCATGTCATTGATTAGTTGTCATTTAACTGCATATCGCTGCTTACAAAGATTACATTTAAAGTTTCCATCGCTTCTTAATGACACTGAGGTAAAATTGATTACCTCTTTGGGCCACGCCCCTCTACTCTGACATGAGAAAAGATGTCAACCTCAGAAATAAAATAACAGCACAAGTGTTTCAATATAAATGGGCTGAATGACTATAGGGTGACACAGTTACTCGCTGGGTAGCAAGGTCCTGGGTTGGATCTCAGGTGGAGCAGTCTGGGTGAACAGCCTCCTCCCCATGTGCACACTCCATTAGTCCAAAGAGATGCTTTAGCTTAATTGATTACACTAAAGTGGCCTGATTTTGAAAGAGTGTGTGTCCAGGATTAAGCACATAAGAAAGTGAATGAATGATGAATGGCTTTAGGTATGTCCGAGTGTTGCAAATGTTTAGAATGTAGCTGAATACACCATGCCTCCATACTACCCTCTCCAGGATATATGGGGGTCAAAACTCTTCTTCTTTATTTAGTGGGGTCAAATAAAAATCAACAAAACATGTAACATAACTTTTGCTTAATACTGTAATTGCGTTCTGTTTTATGTTCTTTACTGAGTCAAGGTGCTGGTCTATATATATTCTTTATTAACGTCAAGTTTTTCCTGAAACTGTTGAAATTATTTTTTTCACAAGGTTTTAAAACGTGTAAAATTATATTCCAATAATACATATTAATTAGAAACTTAACACATTTTGTATGCGATGTTGTGCATGCTCGTTAGTAAAATAAGCTGTTAAACCATTTTTTTGTCGATTATTAATCTATTTTTGATTGTTAGATTGAGTCTGTTTGAATTGTGCTGTTGCGTTTTACCCGCCTGCTTGTTGTCAGCAACCCAAAAATGACTCTGAAAAAGCACAACCATGAATCCTGTTGCACTTTGAAAATGTGCCTTTCTCCAAGATAAAAAGTCGCATCTTGGTGACATAAGCGTGCTCAGGCTCAGAGTGTTAAAGGCAGTGTGAGCGCAGGCCAGTGGAGAAGGTACTTTACAGTGCAATCAAAGGTCCTCAAAGGGTTAAAACTGCAACCATGTGGTAGGTGTACCTGATAGAATAGCCACATGGTGTACATAGTAGGATTTACATTTACATAATTTACAGACCTCCACATCCAGAGCTATGTATACAAGACCTCTACTATACTAGTACTCTCCTTCGTGAACATTTTCTCATGCTAGTATAGCGTTTAACAACTAGAAACTTGGTACCAATTGAAAAGGTACAAGTAAATTGTTTTGCCAGGTCTTCAAGTATATGGGATTAAACGTCCCATTGTAATTTCTGTTTGGTTACTTCCCGTTCTGAATTGGCCACAGTCATACCGTTTTGATGCCAGACAGAGATAGATCAGATCATCTGTGTGCCAGGTGTTGTTCCAAGTTCAGTCCATTCCCTCATTTGTTCCTTTCACAGGTTGAAACTGTGAAAAACTCCCAGATCTCAGTGAAGGATGGTCCATTTCCTGATCTCAGGCCTTTCAATTGAGTGCAGTGCTCTGGAGGTGTCAAGGGATTGGTGTGGCAGGGCAAGATTCGGGTGGATTAGAATTTAACCCGAGCTGCAAGGGGATGGGCCGTGTCTTGACAGCGCAGGAGCGATCGAGGGTCTCATTAATAACAAACGTTTGTGTTGTTGCCCTCTTTTCTCTTGTAGCCATAATTATTAGCGTCTGGCTGTGCTGTTATTTGTAGCGAGGCGCAGTGTGCGATGCTCCGTGATCGTATTGAATAACAGCGGGGATCAGACAGCCTGGGGAAGGTCAGACTAATAAATGACTGTGGTGGAAGAACGTGGTGGCTCCGAGTGCAGGGGAGCCCCCTCTGGCCCCTTCACATGAAACGAGCAGGCTCTCGATCACTCGGTGAGTGGGTGATGTGTACATGTTGCATCAAAGCCTGCTTTCTTTGGTGGAAAGCAGAGGCCCAGCTGGAGAGAAGCGCTCATACAGGGCGACTCTGGCGGAGCGGCGCAACGATTAATGGAAGCTGAAGGAGTCAAGGATGAGTGATTAGGTTCAGGGTTGTGTGCGAGGAAGAAACACCTTGTACACACCTGTGTGGTGAGTTTAGCGCAGACCCACCACAAAGAATGAAAGGAAGCAAACCTGCATTCACTGAATGCCACTACACCTGCGTTAAAACGAACAATGTCCAGTGAGCTGCTGTACTCCGGGTGAAAATACCTTGCCTTGTTGACTGCAGAGGTCAGAGAACGGCCATGTCAAGGCAACAGTGACTCAAATTACCACTCAGTACAATCAAGCTATGAAGATCATCAAAACACGTCGACCCTTGAAGCGGGTGGGCGACAGCTGCAGCAGAAAAGATTCTGATTGGTCAATGCGTTTTTGTCGTCCGAATTTTGCAAGAATAAAATAATTTAACATTTTTATTTCTAATTTTTGCCGTCCGATAACTCACGTTCGGTGCGGAAGATATCGTCGTTATACACGAGCCTTTAATAACCTACATAAACATTATGCCAATGGAAAGAGTGTGCCCTGCTATAGACTGGGACCTTGTCTAGGATTGGCTCCTGTCTTGCACCTTGTGCTGCCGGTTAAGTCCCATTCCTCATCCAGCCGCCCCTGTGTGAGTTTGCAAAATGAGTCTGTTGCCATTTCATGTAATTAATGTAATTAATAATACACAGCCTGCAGATGATAAAAATATTTAATAATCGTTTTCACTTTCCAAAACACACATTCTGTGTACCTGCATTTGTTCCCCCAAACATCCACCTGCTAGAAGTTTAATGATGATGGAACAGGCAACAGCAGCATAACGGTGATGAAACAGGCTCAAATATCCGTTTTATATCATATCATCGTAAACATATCGGCATTTACAAGCACATAAATATACAATCGGCGTATTTACACAATGTAATAAATAGATTGAAATATAAATCTGTGCAAAAGAAAACACGTTTTTGATGGAAACGTTACATTCCACGTTGATTCTTCGTTCGAACGTCCACTTTGGTTTGCTTGCAAACATGGTACATGTGAAATGATGGCACGAGCCACCCAGTAGATCCAGTGAACAGCACATACAGCTTCAGGCTCAGAAATCATCTGCGTCAGCAGGTTTTGGGTAATGGACGCATCGGTACCGTCAGTGTCCCGGTCAATGGGGAGTGTGTTGTCTTTGTAAGAAAATGCTCTCAAATCAATGGACTTTCCATAGAACAGATGTGCTTGTTTAAGAGAAGCCAAGAGGGAGTTTTTTTTTTTCTGTTCTTTTGCATTCTGTGGAATGGAAGTCTCCTCTGATGACACTTTTACTGTGATCTTTCAACGCTTGCTCGGTGGAGGTCCCTCGGAAGGCTCCCCACAGGCCGAGCCGTGACCCTGCTTTCAAAGGAATGGATGAAGAAAAGGAACGAGCCAGACAGAGTGAGGCAAAAGTCAGACGCATGACTGGGAAGAAGGGCGCACTAAAGCGCGTACAGTGATGCTGGTAACCGACTTGCCCTCACTGCACCCCTGCCATCTCCCTCAGGCAAGTTGTCACTCAGTATCGACACGTTCAGGAAAACTTCCTTACATCCAGATACTCACAAAGCAGTTCTCAGCTGCCCGTCTTATTTTTTTGAAAGGATTTGAAGAAAGCTCTAAAAGACACAACTTTCTACCACGATCACACACTCGTTGTGCTACCCATGCTGACAACTGTATTAAAAGAGTGGCACCTCGTGGTGACCCAGACACACTGCAGCATATGGGTGGGGGCAAACTGGGTTCAGTTAGCAGTACTGGAAAGAATTAGTGCATGACTCAAACCAGACAGAACACCTAGTCTACTCTAATAACACACAAACTTTTAGATTTGAACACGCTGATTAATCATTCGTGGTCCTGGCTGGATGAATTATGGGAACCTCTGGTCTAACAACTTCTCCAAGAGTAACTTGTATCAATACAGAGATGACTGTGGAGGTCAGGTGTCTAATAAAGGCACACAGGCTTGGTCCTAATATTTCGGTAGTCTTTGAAGAATGGCAGGGATATGCTAATCTGAGGCTATTCGCTCACGGACAGCACTAGGGATTCCAGGTTCCATCCCAAACTTCAACCTCTGGAGTTTGAACGTCCTTGCCATGTTCGCTCCAGTTTCCACCAACATTCCAAAGGTATATGGTTCTGTGCAAAAGTCTTAGGCCACCAGATTGGATGTACCATAGTTTTAGCAACTGTATGATGACCAGTATTAAAAAACACCAAAAATCTAAAACAAATTAGCGTCTACATGCTACAGCGATGAATCCAATTTGACATTTTTGGGTCCAGTCATTAACAATCTGTTATTTTGGTATATTTTGGTAAATCAAAATCTAGTGGTGGCCTAAGACTTTTGCACAGTACTATAGGTTAGGTTAATTCTCGCTCACTTGTCTCATAACCTGTATTGGTCACTGGCGTGCTAATTTCTAGTGTGTATAGGGAAGGACTCGCCGGCAGAGTTCATCCTTCTCCAAACCCCATAACCAAATTCATACCGGTCCAAAGCAACAAATTAGCCTAATGCATGGAAGAAACCAGAGTACCCAAAGCAAAACTGTACAGAAACAGGGAGGACATGAAAACTCCACACAATTGGATTCCAAGGTCAGGAATCGAACCGGGGATCTTTGGATCTGTGAAGCAGCCTTGCTAATCACATGCACCCCATGCTGCCAAGTAGGTTAACTGATCTCTCTAAATTGCCCCAGTGTTAGTGTGTCTGTCTAATATCGATAAAATAACCATTGATCCCATGTGACGTTAAACAAAGAAACCCAATCCATTCCATGTTTTAACCAAGCTGTTTCCTGGGATGTTTTAACCAAATGCAAATAAATTCAACATCATTTAAAATGGTATCTAGGGCTGCTGTGGCACTACGTGGATAACTGGTTTAGAAATGTGAAAATATAAATATCTCCTATGCATGTCCTGACCAGGCCTGGCCCTGCTTAGCTTCCTTGAAAAGCAGCTGGACTGTGAACGATTACTCAATGTGTTCATAAACAGAAAAAGTACAACGGTGTGTTTTGTTTGTCTATTAAAATGGCTTTGGAAGACAAGACGATGTATTTTCTAAATAATGGATGCAAACATCTAGCTTAAAAAGTGGAACTGCCATCGTAACTGCCACAGTTTGGTTTTTTAAACAAAAACGGACCAATCATGCACCATTAGCACAGGAAAAGGCAGCTTTTTTTTTCTCCCAACCACTTCTGTCTCAGCCATAAATCGAACTACAACAGGCTATGTCATTTCTAATAACTGCTACAGACCAGTTGTGGTTTCACACAACCACCTGTGGAAATTCTAATCCACCCGTATCTTGTGGCATTACAGCAATAACCATTATATTTCCTGCACATGATAGAGATGAGATGTCATTGTAGCCAGAGTATTAACCGCTGATCCCAAAGCCATTCCATGTCTCTGGACTCGTGCGGTTGTGCTGGAAGGACACCTTGGCTTTTAGAGCCATCTGCCTGATGCCAGCCTGTGAGATATAGCTCTGGCTGTATGACTCTAAAAGGGGTCAAGAGTTTTTCACGCTCCTCTCTGCACTGAAAGTAAACAGGCTATGGCAGAAATCCTCATGGTGATGATTAAAAGTGCTCCTTTTCTCACATCTACCATTTGTCGTCCTCTGGCTACATACAGAGGATTAAAGACAGAGAGGGGAAGGGAAAATGAATCAAAAATAGACTGAACACTTAGCCGGACTACATCAGCGCCGGTTCGTGGCATGCTAAGATCAGACGGAAGTCCATGGGAGAAACATCTACCCTGGGTTATTTTTCTTCCTTTTATTCGGGCTGTGACTGGGATCCGTTTTCAACTGCCGATACTGCACCTGTTAAAACACAAACACACAAAGTTGCGTTGGCAAACGTATCCAAGAATGCAATGATCATGGAGATGCTTATAGGAAGGGCTCGGAATAATAAACAGCAAAGGTCAGGATCGTGGGTGAATGCTAGGGGTGACAGCAGGGGCTCATTGGATGAAGGCCAGAGGTTACACTCTCCTATTTTACTGTTATAACTTAAACTGTTAAACTGTTATATTTGCTTAGTTTCTGTTTTTTTTTTTTTTTTTTGAATGATTACTACAAACATATGACTGGATACGTTTTACTCTACAGTACATATACATATAACATATATAGCATATAACATATAAGCCACCCAAGGATGTTCGGTCCCTTTTTGAGTCTTGGCTCTCTCTGAGTTGCTTCCTGATAGCACTTGAGGAGTTTTTCCTTGCCACTGCAACCCTAGGCTTTGGGATTGGCCCTAGGTATTAGAAGGTAATCTGGTTATAATGTAAATCCGGTTATAAAGTCGGTTGTATTTGGAGACTTTTTTGTGTACGTTAGTTTGCGTGGATGACCTTCTGCTACGTATTTTCAACTTTCAAAGTGTAAATGTGACCGGATGATCATCCCCAACTACAGCACGCCGTTACGGATTTCCAGACAGACCACTCCGTTGTTGGTCATTTAGTTCCTGTTGCTGTTTTATTTAGCCATGAAATCTTCAAAGCATTTCACGTGGCAGTGACGTAACCAGACATAAATACTACACATATTATTCAGAAACTGAAATAAAGCAGACTGGCGAGCCTATACAAGGACTAAATGGAAAAGGTCAGCAAGGGGGCATGTTGGAGATTTCCTTGCGAGCTTATATTAAACATGGTGGAGATTTTATTTTAATCAGTCCTTTGAGCTCGCAGTGCTCTGGCAGTGAAGCGCCCTTAATCCATGCATTGTGCAAGCTTTTCCACTCAAATCCTCCTCAATCAACGGACACCGGAAAGATAGTTTACTTCATCAACCCCAGATCCTCTGCAAACGGGCAGGGAAAATGGAAACTCTGTCACTTGTCGAGAAGGAACTGGGAATTTTTCACCTGCCATTGGCAGGAAGATGGGGACTAGCAAGGAATTCTGGGTAATTGCTCTTACAAAGCTGGACCTTTCAGGACAGACAATCTTACCTTGGCCAGCTATCTGGCCCAAAAAGCTTAGAAAAAAAAAATAGAAAAGGAATGTCACAGATGTGCAAGTAGATATTACCTTGCAATTATGCAGTGTAAATGTAAGAACTCACATTGCCAGAAAAGGGATACGAACCAGAGCAGCTTTACAGGTAGAACAATTCTAAAGCAACCTAGTTTGTATTTTGTCTATGGTGGAGTAAGGCCTACTGTTTGTTTTGGTACTAGTGCTTGTTTATAAAAAGTCCAGACTCATTAGTTCCAGATTTGTCTTTCCTGTAACATTTTATTATAATTGTGAACAAAGCCCTCAGCAGTTAAAGTGAACAGACACTGATCAGATGGCTGTTAAACATCGCCTACATGTCTAGAGTATGTTGTTGAAAATGCCTTTTCGTCTCTGCCTATGCACTTCCTTCATATCAGTTGGCAACCTTCAATGTTCTTGTGAACGCAGTGGGAGGTGCACATGAGAACCAGCTCTCTTCAATTTAGATGACAGACAGTAATGTCCGTCTAATTTGTTGACAACAGAAGCAGGTGAGATTTGGAATATGCCAGAAATAATATATGAAGGAGCCAAATGTTAGAAACCAATGGTGATGCTCATGTTTTGTATTTTTCTTTCAATATCATTAATGTAAAAAAACATATTTAGCATATATAAATTCTACAGTGCGTTAGTGTTTGGTATGTTCTTCCTTTTATTAAACCTCCATGGACTCCACAAGTTTGTGCAGAACCCGTTGCCTGATTTCGCAATATTCCAAAGAGCATCTTAGGTTACTGAATGCTTGGCTTTCTCTGTCTTCGGGTGTCCCCATGAACGCTCGTCAGGGTTTCGGTCAGATAACTGTGGAGGTCCACGATAGTCAGCACTCTGTGATCTTCTTTGGAATTTAGATTAGCTGTTACAAAGGCTTTGAGGTGTGTTTTTATATATTTGTAATGCAAATCATTGCATAGAATTTGAGAAGCGTTTCTCTGGGGCTTTCAGACTTTTTGCTCCCACTGTGCATTCATGCATCAGCTGTCATTTATTTTAGAATATTTTGCCCATGTGCAGTTTTATTCCATAGCAGTTAAAGAAGGGCAGCAGTTTACATTGGGGTTGAGATGCGTACGCCCATCATGGTGCTAACCTTCTGTGTGCAGACATGTGGCAGCAGCAGCCGAGCCATTCCAGCGTTTCTGAGAGACGAAAGTAGACTCTGACAGGTTTTCCCTTGGATCTGGTCCACAAAATGTCTGATGTCATATTTAGTCTCGCAGTGAGCTGTGGTCTAACTACTGCTGACTCGGTACAAGCTTGTAGCCCTGCTGTCTAGGGAAAGATCCATCTGGAGATGATCTAGAGAAGATGAATTTGTCCTCTCTGGTACCAATCTATGAATAAAGCCTACTTACAAAAGTATTTATTTGACAACATACTAATCCAATCCCGCAAGGTAAATAAAGGACCCAATGTGAATGATCTTGTAATTAATTGGCAGATTTCTCTTCCCTAACTTCTCTCTAGGACAAACTAGAACAGAGATGACAGATAAGGTCATTATACTTGGATCTAAACTTCACCCAGCTGTCGCTGACTTTCAAAACCTCTCCAAAGTAAGCACAAACAAAACTTTACGTGCCAAGGTGACGAGCTACAGATCAATGTTCACGAACCTGATGCGGGAAAAGAAGTGGGTGAAGAAGCAACAATAAAAGCTTTACCTAAAAAAAAAAAAATAAAAAAAAAAGTCCTTCGGAAGGCGAATGCCACCGGGATGCTTTGCACGTTCCAGGTTTTACTACGGTTAACGGGTGACAGTTCTGCCATCTTAATTGGAGCAACATGCGTTCGCCCTTTTAATGATGGAGCTCTGTCCCAACAAATAAAACACGCTTGCTAAAGCAACCGCCATACTGTGAAATAAAGGACAGAGGGAATAGACTATGAGAAATATAAAAGTTTGAATGAGATGAGCAAGGGAGGGTTACGTGACTACGGTGAGATAGCAATTTAGGGGGAAAAGTGACTGGTACAAAGCGAACATCCGTGAGAGACGGTGGGTAAAGACCTCGATCTGTTCAAAGGCTGCTCCACCCTCGCTCCTCTTCCCCCATGCTGACAGCATTGCTACTAATACAGACTTTGATGCGTGCGGCTTCAGAGGGGGGCACCGTGTACACTGGCGCTTCTTTTAGTGCCATCTCAGGCTCTGTCCCGGGACCCGCCAATGCTGAGCACACACTGTCGCCCTTGCCGCTAAGCATGCAGCGGGATTTGAAGCTGCACAGGCGGCAGGAAAATATAAATAAGTAAATGAAAGCGGAACATTTTAATGATACTATGCTATGCCGTTTATACAGGAGCAGCCGGGGGAAAAAAGTCGCTTCATCTCCGGTGACACCTAACCTAGCATTAGGGCTATTAAACGCTCGCCTTCAACATCTCAGGTGTCCCAGATGAGAAAGTTCGCTTGAATTTGTATTGTTGAGAGGAAGAAAAACATGTCAAGGTAACGCAGGCGGGCAAATGGGGGAAATAGAGAAAAGTTTTCCAACTGTAGTTTTTGGATAATTGTTTAAACTCTTAATAGGGAGTCCTGGAGCGGTGGCTTTGAACGGCACAGATGACAAAAGCTGAGCCCCCATAGCTCAGACCTCAGAGATCTCCCAAATACACTGAATTAGGAGTGTGTGATATGTATTCTTTGTGTGATACGTAGCTCGATGTGCGAGCTGCAAGTTTTTTGAGTAGTGCTACAAATCAAGCTAGCTTCCTACTTAAAAGTGCATGACAAGTTAAAAATGAGTCAACAAACTGCACCAGGAGACAAAATACAGACACCACCAGCCTCACAGTCCACATTGTTGCATTTCATTGCTAGCAATCAGCAATGTGCAAACTATGTTGGAAGTCAGTTACAACTCGACAAAAAGCGTATTTCACCATCTGTGAACTCACCACTAGGATTGGGAATCGAAGCCTGGTCCAAAAATTAAGCTTTATTAAGCAAAAATACAAGTTTGCGTCCTGTCATCACAACATTTTGTTTTGATATGCTCTGCTAGAGCACTGGTAGATAGATGCACACAGGTGCTAAAAAATTACACCAAAACATAATCTTATGTTCAAACAAAACATTTGTGAATATTTCAAAATAAAATATCGCCTAATAAAATATCCCCGCATTTTTGTGAGCATTGTATAAGCAGAACAATTAAAGTAGAATTTTTCTTCTTATACTTGCATTTTAAGCGACTTCATTTGCATTTCAGTACAAAAAACATACTTTGTTTTGTACTGTTGATGTACTACAAAAATATATATACTTAATATTAGTTATTCTTTTATTATGATAAAACGATTTATTTACTAAATGTGCCCAAGGAGCCTGAATTTCTGAAGTACATTTGCTAACAAAACATACATTTTGTGTTGCTTATACAAATGATACTTTTAATGAAGATTGTGCCGTGTAACCTTTTAGCTGCAAATATACTTGGCAAGACAACAAATGCTGTCATTAATTACATCATGGAAGATGTCATGTTATTCAGGCTGTTGAGAGCGATGGCTCCAATGAATATGTATGAATATTACACTGCACAAGTATCGCTTAGTTATCGTTAGCAGCAAAATATCGGGATATCATTTTCATTCAACCTCACACACACTTACTCTAAAGCCCTTTTTTTTCCAGCAGCAGCACACATGACTTTCTCAGCTGATGAATCTGCGTTAGTCTTTTTGGTTTTGTAGCTACGGCTTTCTATTTCCATTCGGAAAGGCCATAATGCTGGGTACAGCATGCTAATTGCTAGCATCCCACTCCACACTCCCTGACTTCATTGGCTAATGGTATCATAAAACATCCCAGTGATAGAGCATGCCTTTTAATACCAGGTTGAGCATACTTAAGTCGGCAATGAGATCTGGCCTCGTTTAGGGAACATAAAAGATTGGTTTGGATCAGAGAGCTAGCTTGTTCAGGCATGAAATCAAAACCATTCGCCAAGTGGAGAGCCACACGGTAACACTAGGCACTACGTGTACGGAATCAAAAAGCAAAATGCATAAAGTATACTTAAAGACGTAGCTTTGGCACAGCAGGTAAATGAGCCGCTTTCCAGCGGAGAGCATGTTAAGGTTGGAATAAATTTCTCTCCCTGGAGGTCTCGGAAAGTACACTTTAAATACATTTGCTCCCCAGGGCAGCCAAGGCTACATACTTTAAACCTAGGCCTTTTCATCAGGGAAGGAAATGCAGCAACAGTTGCTGAATCCCACACATAACACCCTGCACTCATCTTTTGTGTAATGGTGCCCTCATAAAGAGCCATTAGCCGCTCATGAGTCCTGCTTGTTCTGAGGCACCTCTAAATGATCTGTAAAGATCCGGTGGCTGCAGGACTTGTCACCAGGGGACAGTGTGGGAGGTTCAGGTCACGCTGGGGCTTTGAAAATGGTGCTTCATTTGTCATGTGCACGAAACGCTTGAGCCCGTGGGTGCCCGGAGGACACACCCTGATTCTGTGGCACTTAATTTAAGTCAGTATTGTCCCAGAGCAGTGCAGAGTGCTGTCCCCCTTGGGCGCATGTAACCCAGAAAACAGAGGTGAGGTAAAGAGTCCTGTGCGAGCAGCACTTGGGGATGCAGAGCGGAACGTTCCCGAATCTGCGCCATGTGAGTGCAGCTTTTAATGGACTAGCCGGAAGTCAGGAACCACTTTTTTCACAAGCATGTTTACCTTGGAATCTCTGTTAGACTGGCTCTGCAATTTACTGGGCTAATAACTAGTCGAGTTCCTGAGTAATTACATGGAGTGCTCATTTGTTTTTAAAGAAAAGCAGATAAAGAAAGTGGAGAAAACATGGATACGTTTACAATATGTGAAACACACGCGCTGGCCACTTTATTAGGTACACCTTCTCCGTAGGCCGGCAGAATTGCCTAATTAGACCAGGCAACGTTTTTCCAATATTCCTCAGTTGCCTCAGTTGCCTGACAGGAATGGCACCTGGTGTGGTCTTCTGCTGCTGTAGCGCATCTGCTTCAAGGTTAAACACGTATGAGATGCTCTTCTGCCTACCTCGGTTGGAACGATTTTTTATTTGAGTTACTGTTGCCCTTCTATCTGTTCAAACCAATCTGGCCATTCTCATCCAGAGAACTGCCACTCACTGGTTATTTTCTCTTCCTGACCTCAGTAAACCCTAGCGATGGCTGTGAAAATTGGATTCGATCAGCAGTTTCTGAAATACACAGACCAGCCCACCTGGAAACAGTAACCATGCCACGTTCAAAATCACTTAAATCTCCTTCCTTCCCCATTCCTCGAAGAACGTTCGATTTGAAACATAGCTACATAATTTGTAATATCAAAGTTGCTGCCATGTGATTGGCTGATCAGATATTTGCAGCTTAACAAGTGTACCCAATAAAGTGGATTATGCGTTTATTTGCTGCACTTCACATCCACCAATAAAGGTTCAGTTGTGTTTAGGATTGGTGATTACGGACTCTGACTGATGATGCCTGAGATCCAGGTGTTCATCAAGCCACTCTTGAATAGTATGACAGTGTTTATGGAGGACTTCTAAGGACTGGAGCTATTGTAAGATCAGCAGGAAAAAGAGGTGCAGCTCAGGATCTGCAGGATCCCTCACCATGCTTATCTGTTGGTATAAAATAATGTAGGGTCTCCAAATCAGGTGTTGGAAATATGTTAAGACCACATTTTTCATTGCTTAGGGTTTCTGCGTAGAAAGGAAATCTAAATGGCAAGTTTTCCATAAATTCTAGTTCTTAAAGTTTATAGATGTCAGTTCTGTAGTTTTAGTATCCACATCTGATGACCACTGTCTCGCCATTTCTTTTCAATGTATTCATCCCAAAAAGTGACATATTTCCAGAGTCCACGACTGATGCACCTGCAATTTCTGCACTCGCCATTTGGCTTCTTTAGAACTCTGTAGGCCGTTTTATGCAGCTTTGAAATTTCACATATAAAAGTGCTAATTGCCAGGCCTCTTTTATAGCTAGTGCGTGTTTTTATTGGCAGCCCACCTAATAGAACTCACCTGCACAGCTGTGCTTGTAATTTTGATTTGATCACAAGTACAGTCATATAGTGTTTGCCTTATTTAGTCCACATCCTGCATAGCACATAATAAGATGCACTGCTGCCTTGTGAGGCGGCTGATTTAGAACTGCACAGCCGAGCGACACCTGAAAGAATGCATAAAGGGAGGGACAGGAGAAACGTCTGCAAATTGTAGTTATTTGGGAATAATGGCGCTCGTAATGAATGGTTATGTAAAGCAGTTCATTATGAGCCAATCAGATGCAAGTCACCTTAAGCAAGGTTTGAAAATGCCAGTCCCATCAAATCCATTATAGGCAGGGTCTGTTATAGGTCACACCATTTAAAACTGGTCTTTTACAGCAAATCGTGTAAACGCTTCAAACCTATTAAAATACCTCGCGCAGGCTGTGAGTTCATAAAGCCAAAACATTACTAGGTACAGGTAAGCTAGTAATGTCCTAAGTTTCTAATGGGAAAGTGGCTAAAGGCCAATGACCAGGGCTAATCTGGGTTTCCTGCTCACCCCGCATCATTAGTCCGTACTTCGACGCCTTCTTACTTGCCGGAACCTTCTGGGCTCCAGGTGCTCAGGTTAGCTGAACCTGTGGAGAACGACGAGCACTCGGTTTGCACCAGGCCAAGGAAAAAGCCAGATGGAGCCCGGAGATTAAGACCCCATAAAGATCAAAAGTAGCCCTCCACCAAGGGGCCTTCAAAGGCGAGTGATTAGGCTTGGATCCGCGCCCCACAACGCCCAGCAGTCAGCACCGTGGGGCTTAGCTAACAAAAAGGAAGCCGGATAACAAGCAAGATCTGCCTTTACAAGCTCAAGCCTTAATTGAAGTTAAACAGTGGCACCTTTCTATACACAACGCTGGTGTTTATGGACGGCACCGTGAAGAAGGCCGCGCGATGCCGATCACACGCTTAATATAGAGGCAGAGCGCGAGAGGATTACTGCTTTACTGTAATGGCTTACAATAACAAAGCCTGTCGAGTTACTGCATAGCAAGCAGTCCATAAATCTACGTACAGTGCCTGGTGTAGATTTGGCTGATTTATATTAGATTTGAACAGCCTGGACTCGAGAGATCACATAGCCCATTAAGCCTAATTCACAATGCATTATGTAATTATGTTTAATCAATTGGCATTAAGTTTAACTGGCAAAACATGGTATTCAGAGTGTAAAAGTGGAAGTGACCCTTGGATGCCATAGCTATAACCAGGGATAAGGGGCCTTTACACAGTTCTGACATAAGTGAGATTTTCTATAACGGGAATTCATGAATGAAATCAATATTTAATGATTAAGGTAAGTAACAGTTCGTTTTCCTTCTTTTAGATGTTTCAGATTTTTTTGGCATCAATCAAAAGCTCTGCTGCTGACAACTAAATTAATCTAATATCCAAGATAGAGGCAGTATGTGCAGGTGTGACAATGTATTTAAATAACACAACAAGCAGTTATTTCATAAAAAAGAAGATACTGTTGTGTGTAATTAAATGTTGTAACTGCCTTTTACTGTTGTGCTATTGTGTATTGCTTATGGATGAAAAGTTAGCAACCAGCAACCACCAATCATACAGGATTGCAAGGAAGGTAGAATGTCCCAAAGAATAAACCTCATTATTATTACCATCACTGTATTCCAGTGGCCGAAATAAAGCTTACACATCCTACTTACTACTTATAATATAGCATTTATCCTAATTTATACTCCTGTATACTTACAGATTTTATACTACTTGGACTCATTATACATACAGCATTTATACTACTTATACTCATTACACTTACAGCGTTTATACTTATACTCATTATACTTACAGCATTTATACTACTTATACTCATTACACTTACTGCATTTATATTACTTATACTCATTATACTTACAGCGTTTATACTACTCATACTCATTATACTTACAGCATTTATACTACTTATACTAATTACACTTACTGCATTTATATTACT
>JAUZST010034559.1:0-28290 GCA_034779995.1 Parotocinclus haroldoi | reverse complement strand
ATATATATATATATATATATATATATATATATATATATATATATAGCATTATATATATGGGAAAACAGGAGTGAGGAGTGAGTGTAAAAAAGTATCAAAGGTATGGGGCACTTAATACATACTAAAAAGCACTACTTTAAAATTAGGACAAAAGCAATGAGAAGTGTTCATGAAATGCCTGACTTGGTCAGAAGACACTGCCAGGACTCGAACCTTAAATACCTGTTACTTACAGAAAAAGGTTTTCCATGATGTAGTGATAATCTGGGCAGCTGCTGTCAGGCAGATAACATGCTGAGAATACGATAATGGCATTCAGTCCATCTCCATAGTAACCTACAGAGGCAGAGCAGAAGAATGGAATTCAGCGACAGGGTGAAGTACTGGTAGTACAAACATCAAAAGTAGGTTGTGCAGTAGAACGTTTGACCTCCATGAGAGATGACGCGGACGTAGGGTCTGATGAGCTGCATGTCAATACGGTGCTCCTGCTCTCCGATGATGACGGTTCTCCACAGATGGCCATTTCCAACCTCCCCTTGTTCTTTGGCTCCATCAGGAGGGCTCGATTTGGCCGAAGCCACCGGGGTGTCATCTGCATGCCAGATATACCACACGTACTTATACACACATCCTTATATATACAGTTCTGACACACTGCACATACAAAATACACACGCTCACAAAAATAGGGGATATTCCATGTTGTAAGCAGTATATTAGAAATTACAGTTGTAGCAGAAGGTCCAAACCTGACCTTCCCATTCCAGATCATTGCCGTTCGCTGGGAACTCTAGAGAATCTGTCTCATCTGGAGTTTCAATGTCATCTACATTAATGTCCAGATCGTCAGGTGTATCCAGGAAGTCGTCCGAAAGCAGAGATCCTTCACTCTGGTCTAGCGACAGGTTTATATCCGGGGCTACAAGAGTGCGGCGTTTACGATGAGATGAACCACCACCAGATACGTTGATGTGAAGTGAACTTGGAGGAGCTGTGGGACAATAAGTAGAGCTTGTTGTAGAGGAAAGGTAGTTTACACATAATATTCATTACACAACCTGTTACCACAAATGTAACTGACTAGCTGACATGATATCAGTCAGATGTTTCAGTTTGTGCCATATATATAAGAGAAGGCTATGATGGAGAACACGGGGTGCATGTGTAAGCATGCCCAATGGGATGCCGGTCCAATGGGGATCACTGTTGCAGCACCACAGGATGATCTTACGACCTGATTCCACACCACTTTTCATTACACACTTACCAAAAAATGGGTATAAGCCTATCTGACAGTATAGGGTCAAGTCAAGTCAAATTTATTTCCATAGCGCTTTTTACAACAGAGCATTGTCTCATCGTAGCTTTACAATCTTACGTTATCTTAAACGGCCAATCCCAAATTGAGCAAGCCTAGGGCGACAGTGGAAAGGAAAAACTCCCTGAAAGTAGAAGGAAGAAACCTTGGGAGGAACGAAGACTCGAAAAGGGACCCGCCCTCCATGGGTGGCCCAGATGTTAATTGAGATAATGACTTAAAAGTATATTAAAGTAATAGTGAAAATTAAGTAAATAGTAATAAATAAATAATAAAGTCCTTGGAGGCACCTCCTCTCCTAATGACTAAATGATGGAGGGAGTTACTGTGCTGTGGTGGAACTGGGTTCTGTTGATGAAAACCAGTGAGTGTTATATTCCCTGGGTGAACAGGAGCAGGTTAAAGTGGACGAGAGTGACACCCGACATGGACAGGATCAGATTGCCCTGCAATTATTGTGGGATCCTCTTCGTTTTAATGTTCAAATATCCCCTAATTTTTGTGAGCAGTGTATATTGTGTTCTGTAAACTTATTGCAGCTCCGGTGGGCCGGTGGAAAGAGCTGCTGCATGGAACAGCACTTCCAGGGGATCTGGCTTTGAACTAATAAAACAGCACTAATTTAACTTTGTACAATTCTGTTCTCGACATTTTTCTACCCCATCCAGGATACAGAGTTTGTGTTGCTTAGCTCTAAACCATGACAACACGGAACATGGAATCAGAATGCATGAGACATTTTGTGGCTTGGCACACAGAGGTTATAAAGCAGAACTCTTGTGACACTCTGAGCCGAGCAAGATGCTGTTTGTGTCTGTCTGGTAAATCCCTTACAAACCAGAGCCATCATGAGGATTCAAAAACCGTAACAGACCACTTCTTTCTTATTAAGAACATTTGGTGTCCCTGCAGGGTCGTTGGTTCTGGCGAGTGAGGAGAAACCGGGTACTGGACAACTACCCCATGCCTATTAGCCATTTCTGGAGAGGTCTTCCAGGAGACATCGATGCAGCCTACGAGAGACAGGATGGCAGATTTGTGTTTTTCAAAGGTAATTTTTATCCATTTATGCCGATTCCACCTAAATCCGCTGTGGTCCGTGTGGTAAAGCGCTCACCAGAGACCATAACATGCACATGCACCGTTTCCCATTTACGTCAGCTTTGCCTTACTCGACGTATGACCACCTAGCTCAGCATGTCACCCACTGATTTTGATCTGTCATTTAGTAAAGGAAGGCTTCCACTGAGCTGCGATTTCCTGTTAGTAACTATATATTTTAGGCTGATGAATTTTACAGGTAGAGTTAGCGAGAGGTACGACTTCTGAAAACGTAAATCCCACAGTTGGACAGATTTTTATTGCAGACTTTGTAATTGTAGGTTGGTACTAAAGTCCCGTTGCAATGTCTTTCGTTCATTACCTTAACAGTTGCCTGGGTAACAAGGCACTGGGCGATAAACAGTGAAAGGTTCGACTTCCATTTGCAGTGCATTTCCTTCCTTGGGTGGAAATCTAACCAGCTTTGGCAGTAATGAGCTTCGCCCAAGCTGATCTACATAAAGCCACCTTAACAATTACTGTAATATTTACCTACAGGACCCTTTTCATCACTTCCATACCCATCATTGTTTTCGAGATACTAAGGTCCTGAAAATGGAGAGTTAAAGGGCGGGAGAGAGGGAGAGCGTTATACTTTTTTCTGCTGAGAAATTTGGAAAACATCTGTAAGGCCAGTGATGTCATTGGCAGAGCCTTCTCAAGCTTGGATACCAGCCATTGGAAGGAAACCAGGGGACTGAAAATATTGGACGGCAGCGACTGTTATGTTCAAGGCGGGGCTGTTGCATCAGCCAGTGGTTCCCCAGATGCTGACTGCACAGCTTGCACTTTTTTGGGAATGACAGTTTGTGACCAAACTGTTACTCTCTGTAAATGGTGCCACCATGTCTGCCATGCTGCTAAATAATAACAAAAAACCATATCAGTTCATGCGTTGTGATGCTCCACTGTGTTCTGTCATCAGTCCACCACAGGCACGTGGGATTTAATCAAAACCCAACCTGTTACTGGATCTTTGGTCATACATGGCGGTTTTGTTTTCAATCAGGCAACAAACATTCTGTAATATGGGACTTTTTGGAAGTGGGTTTAATGGCTTACGTTGGGCAGAGGGAAATTCCCCTTTTGACTTCCTCACATCCTCTCTCACAACTCCATTTTTGTGTCTGTGCAGGAGACCGGTACTGGATATTCCGGGAGGCCATACTGGAACCAGGCTACCCACAGGACCTGGTAGAGTACGGAAGAGACATTCCCTATGACAAGATAGAGACGGCTATCTGGTGGGAACCATCAGGCTACACCTATTTCTTCAAAGGGGACAGGTGGGCAAAGCATTTCTACTTTTGTTAGAGCTCTTTGTTCTTTCCTGTGACTTTTCTGAGTTTGTATTAAAATATTGCAATCTTGGAAACCTGTAAATATCCATCTCTTTGCAAAATAATTGGAACATTCTTGCTGATGCCTGGGCAAAAAGCAGGACCAACCCCAGGTGGGGCGCCTATCCATCGTAGGGCACATGCTCACACCATAAGGTCACCTTAGTGTACTCAATTAGCCTAAAGCATGCCTTTGGACTGTGGGAGGAAACCGGAGCAAACTTATGCGGAAATGGGAAGGTCATGCAAACTCCTCACAGAAACTCCCCTGGACCCCACTTGACCTGGGATCAAACCCAGGAACTTCTGGCTGTGAGCCGACAGTGCCATCCAGCTGATCCACCGTGCCACCCATAGTTGGAACTGGCAGAAAAATTTAGAAAAACTGTACAAAACATTACAAATACATTGACTTTGTTGTTGATCATTTGCCAGCTTATTTGAGCTGGGAAGCTAGGCTAACTCGCTAACCATAAATGACAACGAGGTGTGACGTCTAACCAACGAGTGTCACAGTAGCAGTGCAGTCCTTCTACGAGCTAGTCACCAAAACTGAAATGTACATGTTTACCCCTGCTGGAAGTCTGCCAGTACAACTGTTGATTGCAGTAAATTCTGTGGAAACGAATGTAATTGCGCCTGCATGATTTTGCTGACAAAGCGTTAGTGTGCCTGGGCGTAAAAACCACAAATGTGTACATGTTCCCAGTTTATGTATTTACATACAGCTGGATTTAGTGGATTTGCTAATTCCTCCTCTGTAGGTACTGGCGTTTCAATGAACAGACGCTCTCGGTGGACCGAGACTACCCTAAACCAATCAGCGTATGGGATACCTCAGTACCAACATCTCCCAAAGGAGCCTTCCTCAGCAGCGACGCAGGTAAGGGGGGGGTGAGGGGGGGGGGGTCTAAGGTGGAATGTGATCAGGAAATGTATTTAAGAGCTTGGGAAAGAAACGAGAGCTTTTACTTGGCTTAATGCCTTAACCAAGATTATGATTAATATACCATTGTCCAATTTGTATATACAGGGCGAGTCAAAAGTCACAGGACACGTTGTGTGCTGCATGCCATTGGCCTTTTTGGAATGGTTGCCAAAATCATTGTTGAGGCTTCTTGGTCGGTAGCAGTTCCGGTCCCCGTTTCTCAGAATTTGGCTATGAGGGATGGATCGGTGCTGTGTGAAATTGGTGGTCTTTCTGGGTGCTCGTTGTTGAAGTCTGTTGCTACGACACGACAAAATGGTCAAGTCCATCTTTAGCTACCTGTGATGATGCCTGTTGAACCACAAGAGATGTTGCAGCTATGAATGCAGAAATTAAATTTGGAGACCGTTCTGGTCTTCTTTCATGTGCTGCATGACCCCCTTCCCATCGGAAACTTGCCCTTGATTCAATATGGGTGGCTTTCAAGACGGCCATGTTCCAGACTCCAGTCTAAAAGATCGGTATCCTTATCCATTACTTTGCTGGGGTGTTCAGATATATCAATTTCCCTTTTGTTTCTGAATTAAAAGAGCGTCCTGTGATTTTGGCTCACTCTGTGTATCCTGATATTGCAATGCAGTGTGTCTTAAGTAGGTCAACCAGCTAGCTAATATTAGCCAACCAGCTTACAACTGATAGGTTTGCGTTATAACAGCTTTGTTTACATGGACAGGACAAAATACAATCAGTGGCCTGCTTGCCAAAACTAATTAATTAGAGCTGGCTGCTGTGTATTTGTCTGAGAGGAAAGTAGCTAAAGCCTTGGATTTCAGGGTTCTAGTTCTTCAGAGTAAGCGAGTGAGGTTTGCTGTATACATGAACAGAAAAATATTAAGACATTTCAAACAGCATCACCTCACTGACTATGTGGATTCTGGCAATGCTAAAGCGAGCTCCACTGAGAGTGCAGAGCCGGACACAAGCCAGCACCTGCCGCCATCTTCCTTTTCAGTGGTCGAAGTTTCCATTAAAAGAAAAGATAAATAAACTGGCCGGTCATGTGTTTTCAAAAATGTGAAATCAGCTCTCGGAATCTCTAGCTCCTCTCCGTCTTCCCCGTTCCATCCTCCTGTTTTCTCTCTACAGCTTATACGTACTTCTACAAAGGCAGCAAGTACTGGAAATTCGACAATCACCGGATGAAGAGTGAACCAGGCTACCCCAAGTCAATCCTGAGGGACTTCATGGGCTGCAACGTGGACCTCGATCCTGACCGAGACACTGATGTGGACCCGGGTCGCAAGTGGCCAGACCGACCGCCTTTCAACCCGGACGCAGGACGAGACAAGGACAAAGAGAAGGACAAGGACCGCACCAAGGATGTGGACTACAAGGAGGCGACGGAAGAGGAGACGAACGAGGTGGACGTGGTGGTAAAGGTAGACGAGACGGAGCGCACCATGACCATCATCATGGTGACCGTGCCTTTAGTCCTGGTACTGTGCATCCTGGCACTGATCTATGCCATCATTAACACGCTGCAGAGAAAAGGGGCACCCAAATATTTAGTGCACTGCAAACGCTCGCTGCAGAATTGGGTGTGACATAAACTGTTGTACTCTGACCCCAAAAACCCTGACCTCCTTATCTTCGTCCAATGTCATTTTACATCTTCTTAGTATATTTACATTGCACTCACACACACACACACGCACACACCCACGTCTTTTGTTCTGTTAGTTCATGGTGCTTTCCTAACGAGTTGACTGTAGTCTATTTATATGACAGTTTGCACATTGTTTTTTTTCTTTCTTTCTTTAGTCAAGGTATTGCCCCTTTTGGTTCACATTGTGTGCACGTGTCTTGCTTCTTTTCTTTTGTAATCAGCGAATGCTTGTGCCGTGCTAAACTCTGGCTTAGAGCTTATACTCTGGACTAGGAGAAGAGAAAATCTAAAGTGTGTGCAGTACAGCGAGGGCGAGGAGTCGATCTCTGTACACAGACTGGTCACCAGTGGCTTTTTTTTACTCAGGATATAGCTGTCCCCTGTCGGCTCTCCGGGCAGGTCAACTGGCGAAAGACGTGGTGTATAACACGAACACATAACAGAACTGGCCTTTTGGGTGCCTATGCTTGCCGGTGATGAGGAAAATCGTGCACGTTTTATTGCTTTGGTTTGCTTTTGAGTCACTCTCGCTCTTGTTTAAACAACGGTGCCTTGGTGTTGCTAGCCAAATCTTTCCTGTGGTTTTACCTCTATAAGAGGAGCCCCTCAGAACTCCCTCGTCTGTTCCTTTCTCCCTGTGGTCCTGTGAGTCTGTCTTGACTGTAATCCTTACTTGTTAAAGAAGTGTAGCTTACGTGGTGCTTTTCCTGTAGGACGAAGACGGCGCACTGTGAAACCAAGCTGTGGGGGGCGTGGGGGGGTTTGGGCAACGTTTGAAGAACGTTTGAGGTACCGGATGCCGTTTCTAGCCGATGTCGATTTGGGAACTGTAAGCCAAGTGTAGACCTGCTATATCAATTATATTTAAGCAATATAATCAAACGCATTAACTTAAAAACAAAAGGCATATTAACATACCACTAGTACATACCACCAGAAATCGTGTGTAAATGGAAAGCCACAAATTCTAATGCAACGTCTTGCTGGGTGTGGCTCCCCAGTTAGACGCTTTTCTCATTTTAAAAACAGCAGGTGGGGCGCACCCTCTTCCTAGGTCATGCTTCACCAACACATGCAAGCCCCTGCGCACCTCGTAGATGGGGACAGAGAAAAACTAAAGACTACATAAGAAGACAGAAGATGGCATCTATGCCAGTTCAAAGGGAGGAGGTGGAGCTGCAGAAACCTTATTTGCTGATTGCGCTAGATAAGGCCTACTGTGTGCCGTTCCAGAGGCTGGGCAGGGCTGCTTCGTCCCGATGAGGCTGATTTGAAGGGGTGGGGGAGGTGCAGAGGGTTGCTGACCTTAGCGTGAATCCTCTCGAGCACTGGAAGGAGAGGAAGGAGCAAATCCTCGCTGAAGTGCAAGCCCCATTTGGGAATACCCTGGCACGCTCTTGCGGCATGTGCTCGGCTGCTGGTTATTTTCGAACTGCGTTCTTTAATGGGAAATGGGATCTGCAACTGGCATCCGTTCGGCTTCTATTTAGTAGTGCCTGGCTTGATCTGACATGTTGCTTGCTGTCGGGATTCCAGAGCAGTCAGTCAACCCTGCGAGTTGTAACTGCCATCAGTGTTTTGCCTCGTAGTGCGTATGTCTGCCGTGCTTTGTTTTTCTTTTTTTTTTTTTATAAACCTCAGATGGAAACCTCAAGTGCTACTCAAGTTATTGTTTCACGTAGCCCTGCAATTGCAAAGTTTAGCATCGCCACTTCACCTCCTACTTTGTAGTACAGGTACTCCCAGATTTAACCCCAGATTGGGGTTATATTCCGACAAAATCTTGCTGAGGAAAATCGAAAACTTGGACGGTTTCAGCATTTGTGCCTTATCAGATTCTAAGGTCACTGTTCTACGGGGAGTACCTGTACAGGAGCAGTATGGGGTTTAGGATGCAGCCTAGCATTACTGCCGTTATTCTAGCCTTTTTTTTCCTCTGCCTTCCAAAAGATTGTCGGTCATCGTTGATTAGGAAAAAAACAATCAGGCTCTCAGTAGTGCATTCGTGTATAACCTGCACCTCAGGACACTAGACAGTTTCACAATATTTTGGATGCGAGACCGGATTAACCGAGCGTCTCCAGCTCTAGAAACCTCCAGAGAGAGAAAGTTCCTCTCTTGGCAGCACTGGAGAGGACACCGTAGAGGAGAGAATGAAAAGAGTGGTACTATAAATATTGCCTTGTCGGGCAAGGTTGAGTCGAAACCACTTTCATAAATATTATGCAGAGCGTAGAGGAGACGGAGGACAGTCATGACTTGCATGCCATTGCTGATGGAGGCTGTTTGGCTTGTTTGCCAGGCAGTAAACCCCGCCCCCCACCCCCCCTCCATCCCACCCCGTCCCACCACGCTCCCGCTGTCCTCTGAGATGCGGAGGGGAGTTAATCAGAGATAAAAGCCCTTCCTCTCCTCCTGGCCAGATCAATGAAGAATACATAAACAGCCATGAATGGTATGAGACTCGGGCTCGGCCCGTGCTGTCCAGACATGCGCAGACGCTCGCTAAAGCGGCCCCGTGACTTCGTGCCCTTGCTTTGAGACCTTGTGGATGTTCAGCTGTAGAGGTTGATTGATGTTTTCTTTGTTTGCTCAACCAGTCGAAACCAAACGTTCTCTTGCGGCCATTCACAGCGAACCTGAGAATGGTTCAAAGAGGGGAAACTTGCTTTTCATTAACCTGTGTGGACAAGCTTCAAGCAGGATGATACTCAATGTGTGTTTACATGCTCGCTAATAATCTGATCTGGGGTTTTTTTTTGGGGGGGGGCGGAATTACAGCGGATATGTGAGATCCTCTGAGGGTTTCAGGACATAAACGAGCACATGTACAGGTAGCTTTCACAAAATGTGATAAAGACCGCATTTGATTGAGCCAAAATTAGTGTCAGATCTAGAACGAACTAGAACGTTTTTTTTTCGCAAGTGCATGTGCGGTAAAATCTGTGTCCCATTCCCGTGGTGTAGGGCGTTATCCATTTGACAGGGTATAGCCGTAATTAGTTCATAAAGGTAGACTTTAGAGGATAAATTTACAAAGTTAAAGCCAAATGTAGCATTTGTTAGTGTTTTTTCTATAGTAATAGTCCAATAAGCTACTGATTATAACAAAGTAGCAGCTGTAATGTGAAAAAGATCTTCAGTTATAATTACCGAATGGGTTTTCCTATGCTGGATTACTATAGTGTATCCCAAAGCCAGACCTTTTGGTGCTTTATTGGATTATTTTGCGTATGTAAACACACTCGTCGTGTATGCTGCGAATCCTTAATCCTGTCCAAATCAAATCTTTGTAAAGCGAAGGTTAAGCAGCGAAGTCGCGGCTGCATCGTTGATCGCAAACGGAGCTCGTTGTTTCATGCCTTTTATGTTTCCCCACCCCGTCCAGCCCACTCCGGCACTTTGATTCTGGACCGGCTAACAATGACCTCTCTCATTTTGGCCATTGTTGTCCTGCATTCTTCATCTTTTGGCTGTCAGGAAGAAAAGGCTGAGATTTTGGCCCAAGCCAGGAAACGGCTGCTTACGTTCGGTCAAGCAGAACGATCTTACAGTAGTGAGTCATGTTAGGGTGGTGGGTGGGGTGGGGTGGGGGGCGTTATTAAAAGTTGCAGCTCAGTGATCTGCTTCAAGTGCGTGTTTACGACTGCGTTGTAACTGTGCAAGGTTCATATACACAGAGCGTTATGGAACCGGGATTTATTGTGTTGTTTATTTATGCCTAATACAAGAGTAGATCTCTAAATCTAAAAAAATAAAAAAAAACAGTTCTGCTTATTATCAACAAACCCCACCACTGTAATCGCTCCATACCATAGCCGGATGCCGAGGAGAACGCAAGTACACTGCTTACAAAAATGAGGGGATGTTACAAAATGCATGTGATGCGATTAAAAAAGAAGCATTGGATTTTATTTCAATAAGTAAGATCATCAGAAAAGCAAAGTGAAAGAAAGTGGTTCGATTACCCAAATGAGATGCAAACTCCGTTATCATGATTGAGTAGCAAGTCACATATTCATGGGGGTGAACAGAAGCAGGTCAAACTGGACCAGGGTGCCCCCACATTGTGTTCAGTAGGGCGTATGGTCACCCAAGAGTGCCAAAACACACTGACAGTGACGGGGCATGGACAGGATCCGATTGTCCAGCAGTTCCTGTGGATCCTCTTCTTATTCTTTTTAAAATATCCCTAATTTTGTGAGCAGTGCAGTTTCCCTGAGCAGACGGACTGATTTAGGCCACGTCTCTCATCGCGTTTTCGGCTCAAGGGGCGTCTCATTTCACCCCATCAGCAAGATCCCATGAGTTCTAACAAAGCGATTCATGCACAGAGCTAAGTAACTAAATCAGGTAAAAAAAAAAAGAATTATCATTCACATTTAAGGCAGTGTCATGCCAACCTTTGTGCTGCAGTTGTTTTTTTTTAAAACCTCATCTTTAATAATAATGATTAATTGTATGTTTTTGCGGTTTTAGTTCGTTGATCTTAATTGGTTCTTTTTAAAAATGTAAATATTGTAGGACTTTCTAAGGTTTTTTTTTTTTCTTTTTTTTTTTTTTTTTTAGATTTGTACTTTGTTAATAACATTCCGTTCTTGTGTATTTGTTTTCTGATGTAGAAACTGAAGATTTTATACATTTGTGTTGTTGATCACCTCTGTTGAGTGTCTTTAATGATCCATGCTGGACATGTAAACAATAATAAATAAATGCTCTCAACACCAAATTGTCGTTTTTGGGGGTTTTTTTTCCCGCCAGTCTGTTTATTTCTTAAATCATGCAAGCTGTAAAATCACCACGTTTATAAAAGTTCAAATCCAGTCGCTAATTAAGAGGTTTATGACAACCAAAGGTGTAATGAACCTGCCTGGAATGGGACAACTGTATTTTGTGTCCCCACAAACTAAACTGAATAACAGAGTCGAAGCATTTTTCCGAGTGTAATGGTTAGAGATTTGGAGTCATTGAATGCGAATGTAGCATTTTGGGAGTGGACAGGTCTCCAAATCCACAGTTAGACCTAAAATGGTGTTCCAGGAGAAAGCTTGTTCAGTTGTATAACAACAAGTGGCCTTTTCTAGGCACTGCTGGAACCTTTCTGTGGTCAGATATCAGTCTCAAGGGTTAAACATTTAAAACAACTTTTACAGTGCAGTTACTCCAGAGGATTTGTATCCACAATCCAGGTGGGCGTCACACACAGGAATGTGTCCTGCTTGCCCCCAGCTAGCACACAATATGGACCCAGTTTCTATATCTCCTATAATTGAGTTCATGAACATGCTTTGCTCTGGATTTGCCCATAAGGGCTTTGTCATTAACCCTGTCTATATTCTATTCTATTTCTAACACAGTGCCTCACATGCTTTGTGTTTATGAGTGAGCACATGCATGAGCGAGTGAGTGTACCTCTCGCATTATGATGATGGAACGTACCACGGCCCCATTTTCCCATTACTGTTATCACAGTCCTTACTGTAACGAACGATTCCCATCCCCTTCTCAAAACTCATTTCTTCCCCTGGAGAGTTCAAAGTCCCTGTGTAGAATTGAACTTCCGCACTCTCAGGAAAGAGCAGGGTCTGATGGGCCATGGGAGAATGGCTGGAATATTTATAGAGTTGCGCAGAAACACAAAGGCGATTAAAAAAAAGAAGGCTACGGCAGAGCCGGAAACAGCAGGTGCCATATATCATATTGGATATTAGCATAAGAACATCATGCGTCACATGCTCACGTCACGTCATGGACACAACTGCAGAGCTGGTGTACCGTGTAGAAAATCTGTGGTCATGTCTAATTAGGCCATGTGCCCGTCGCTCTCGTGGCCTGAAACTGAAAACACCTCTCAGCTTTAATAAAAGCCAGCTCTCCACCTGGGTACTGTTATACAAACGTACTTAGCACCTGCCCATCCCCAGGGAGCCCGCTAACCGCAGCTGGGAACACCTGCACAAACTGGCACACTATCTGGCTCGCTCAGGCCCTCCTCGTCACGCAAGTCGAATTTTCTCTTCTACTCACCTCTGGAGAGTGAGGTCATGGTGCAAAGTGTAAAACATGTGGCTTGGTAGAGTTTATTTGGGTATTAGAGGAGGGCAGTGGGAAGAGGGTAGGCAGGAACTCATTACTCATGCCCACCCACTGCTAAATACACTTTTAACCTGCACCAAGAAAAGGGTTTTAAATCAACATGGCAAGCCCATTCTTTGTTCGGGTTTTAATGTTGCCTTCACAAACATGTTTCACTTGAAATTCCACGTGCAAGTTAGAACGTAGCACCTTTGTAAACACATAGAGCCTTCGGACAGAAACATGCCCTGAAGCTTAACATTTCTAGGTGGGTGGACGTTGTGCTACGAAATGCCTCACAATAGGCCTAAAGAATGTAAAATATTATCGGGTCATCATCATACGGGGCCTACCTGTATTCATGTGTAACGGAAACGCCTGGCAATGTGTGCTCCCAACCGTGAAGTAAGATGGTGAATCCACATTTGGATTTCATGCCATATAACAACCTGTTACGGAACCAGGTCACCTCTGTAGTGCAAACACTTCCATTCAGGTGTGGTTTGAGGAACGCTACAAAAAAAAAGCCAAACATGAAAGGAGGCCTGACGGGAAGGTGTTCAGAGGTGTGTGTTTATGGGAAGTTGACCCATAATGCAGTGATTCACAAGACTATGTAGTGGCTTCATAAGAAGTGGGAGCTTTTCTACATGAAACACGAGCCAGCAAAACACCACAAACCATTTAGGACTCATCAGCTATGGCAGCATTCCAAAAAGGATCTGTGGAGAAATACGGCAGAAATGCTCCTTATTACACACGTTGACAAAATTACTCAGCAAGATGGAGTCAAATGAACCTTTATATGTGTGAATATAATGGCGATTATACGTAAGTGATTACAACGTTAGAGAAAGGATGCATTTATTGGGGAAAACATTACAATTGAAACTAAGCTCTATTTACCCTGTTAAGCCACTTCTAGTCTGGATACAAGATGAATTACAGATGGGCATTGGAAGCAAACAGGTTCTGCATGGCATCATGTGACACATTTACCGACATATGTTGCAACTGGGCCAGTAGATCCTGCACACTCTGAGACTACACAAGCCGGCATCACAGCTGGTCCCATTAACGCTTGATTGGAACTGACCGGACACATAAGAAATCTATTGCAATCTGGCAGAGGCATTTATCTGGGACCAGCGTTATCCTGCTAAAAGATGACAGGTTTAAACCCTGCCATGAGAGGCAACACATGGTAGCAGGATGTGAGGCACATGTCGCTGAACTATTAGTGTCCCTTATATGACTACTAGGGGTGATCGGCTGTCATAATGCAAAGGATCCCCACATCACCACACCCTCGCTCACAGTGAGGAAACAATCGATGGATTTGTTGGTAAAGACGATACAGTTACAGTTCGCAGCAGTCCAGGTTTCTCTTTCATCACACCACTGCAAAGAAAGCGATAGAGTCTGACTGTCAATGGCAGGTCACGACGGGCACCATGACAACAAATTGTCCGAGGCCGAGACAGGGGTGTGTCGTGAAGGTGCCACCTGTGTCTGGATGCTGGAATAGGAAAATGTGGAAGCTGTCGGTGGATAAAACAATCCTCTCTACTCTCCGAAATATCTTATACGTGTGCATTTTTAATGAATGGGTATTAGTTTCAAATTTGGATTCATTGATTCACCTCTAATATTCTATCGCTCTAGTTAACTACTTTTCGTTTTTTTTTTCTTCTTTAGCTTCCGTGATGTTCTGCTCTAAAATTAGAGCAGCAGAAACCTGAACCTGTTCAGACTAACAACTGTGCTGATCTGGACTTGTTTTTTTTTTTTTTTTCTTAGTTCAACTTCGGGTGGTATAATTCTGGATTGCAACCCAATGGTTTTCTTTTGCATCAAAACATGCTTATTATAGCACCAACTACCATGTTTAACTGTCACATAAAACGCTGAATATAGACAAGATAGAATCTGAGAACTGTTGACGCTGCATCGAGAGCTATGCAGTGCTTTGATTTGTAGACAAGCATTTAAAATGATCTGATTTTACAAACTGGCCAGGTATATTGTCCTAAAGGCAACTGGTCAAACCGGTACTTAAGCATTCAGCACCTTAAAGTGAACCTCAGTGGAGCTACCTGTAAAACAGTTCCTCTGAGACCATGAGCGTGTGTTTTTTCTGCCCTGACTATGGCAGCTGAACTAACCTCTGTATCCTGGCAGAATTCCCATAGGAGCTCACACGCAGAGAAACTTCAGCACAGATCCTGAAAAATGACTTAGTCAGCATGTGCGGTGAGAAAAACATGCATGTGCACACACAGAAATGCACCATAGCTACCACTTTCTCAGAACGGGCATACCATTTCAAGGACTTGATAAGAACAGTAAACAAATCAGCACTTGACATAAGCAGGACAGAAAACAGCTAAAAGAGCTTCAGGGAAGGCAGTTGTGGTTTAAGCTGAATCCAGGCTTATTCATGCTTTCCCAAATGTGAGTGACTTTGAGTAATGGATTTCTTTGTTAAAAATACGGCGTTGACTGTGAACGAGATCCTTTGCTACGAGACCTGTGTCGTGATGAGAAAGCTAATTCTTTGATAGAAGGTAACAAGAAGGCAAACATTTGTATTACCCATGGTTATTGCTGTCATTCCAGGTATAGCACGTCAGGGCGTGACAAAGAAGACAAATAGTAATGTGTGGGTTTGTGTCGTGTGGGTGGTATTTTGCTCTGCATTGGAAAAAACAGTGTCGTAATAACGGTAAGAAAAAGAGTTTTCATTTGGAAAAACAAAGCAGAGCCAAAAGATATTTTGGGGGACTGAGATTAGGATGAGCTGTAAACATTGTATTGGTTGGCTAAAGCAATAAAGTGGAAATACCGCACAAAGATACACATTTGTGTATTAAGGGTGTGTTTCCGTCTCTGTGAAGTGCGTACACCTGTGGAAGACCTATAGAACGGGGAGGACTTTTTTCCTCCATGTTTGTGAATTAGGAACTTAAAAAAAAGACAAATTGGAAAAGTCCATCATTAAAAAAAATAATCCACATTTTTTCCAGATCACATAATGTATGATTTTTCAGACTGTATTGTGGCCATTAAGCGATGCAGACCAGTATTTGCTTCAAGAGAACGTTGGAAACCCCCACGTAGTTACTTCATTTGAAAGTGTGCTTTTGGCTATTGTTGTGTGACATTTTGAGATTCAGATTAACAGTAACGCAGTGGAAATACTCCATAAAAGTACAGTCCCATAAAAGTACAGCCATTTGTGTGTGTCTAGGCAAAATGCAAGTATGGAAGTGAGCCTTAGCTTTGTTTGGAATCAGGTGACTGTGCAGCTTCATATTGTTCCATGGAAAGTGAAGCCTTTAATTATGAAAAGCAGTTTCATGATGATCGCTTTAACCAGAACCATCATCTTGAGATCTGCAGGAAATGCAGTTGCTGTGACTGTGGTTTCTTTTAGTACCAAAAGAGTTTGACATGGCTTTGAATTTTTTTAAATACTCAAAGATGTGGCTCTGATTTTTGTCCAAGCCATAAGGTTAGGCGCACTGCTAAAGCTAATTAAACATAGATAGTTGTGTCTCACAATCTTTGAGTTAGACTTACGGTACATGACTGGTCTTATTGTTTAATGATGAAAAGTCCATGTGGAACCTCTGAACTGAGGAAGTGACTTTTCATGTGAATCGTGAGGATTTCAGAGGATTTGAGAAGAATGGAGGATTGTAGGGCTGGATGGATAGACCTGAGTTTTCCTCATCACGCTGCAGTAGATTCAAACGGCAGCATTCCTAACAGAAGGCTTATCTCATGAACGCTAGCTCCAAGACAGCAGGCTTAAGAGGAAGTTCTCGTCAGGGTCAGGTGGTGTGTCCGGGTCACTTTGTTTCCTGTGAGATTGTGTCATCATCACCACAGCAGTGATGAGCTCTCTTTCCAGTTCCCATAACCTCCATATTACCATGGAGATGCACACATAGCGACACGCAAAAGCTATAAGCGCCTCACAGTGCAAAAACTCTTTAATCTTCTTTAATCCAAATTTAAGGTCGTCTGGACAAGAGGTAGACTTTTAATACTAATCTAAGAACTAAGTACAAACACATATACATGTACTTCATCCATGGCACATTCTACTACTGAGGTTGATGCTGTCCAAATACCATATTATACAAGGTATTTAGCAATGCTATGTGGGATACTGTAGTGTACCGGTATTAATTCAATATTTAATATAATATATTATTATAACTAATATAATATATATTAGCCAAGTCTGTCCAATACATTGATTTATTTGCAAGTAAGTGCAATATGTATCGACCAACCAATCAACTTTAATTCGCTTTAACTAGCAAGGTCCTAACAATTAGTTTATATACAACCCGAAACCAGGAAACGTGGGAACGGTAAGGAAAATGCAAATTAAAAAGTGCAGTGTTCCTTACATTGACTTTTGTATCTTTATAGAAAGTAGGTACCTGTGATATTTCATGTTTTGTCTGGTCAACTTAATTTCTTTTCATCACTTTCCAAAAACGTTAGCATGGGGCAATTTAGAACTAGTAATGAATACAAAGAAATAAATAACAATGTGATTCCAAACAGGTACAAAGGCAGCATCCAGGAAAGTCCGAGTCCTTTTTTTGTCTTTGGTCTGGAGCACACAGCGTCCATCTTTCGACTCCTCTGGGCTCAAAGGCATCTGGGATGGACCTTTTACACAGCTGAAACATGTATTGCAAAAATGGCTAATTGTACGTTAGTTAGCCATATGCTACTGATGTGGTGGAAATATGAAACTGAAGTAATCCTCGAATGCTTCCTTACTGCATTATCCCTCTGTGCATGAGCTCTGTGCTCTGTACAGGATCTCTTTCCCATGATGTACATGCAGAGCAGCCCTGTGATCGTTTCTGTTCAGATTTATTAGTCAGGTCTTTGTGACCGTGAAACAAAACGGCTGAAAATCCCGTCCTTTGATGATGAGACATTTTCAACATGAAGAGTATAAACATTTATGGCCTAAGCATATTTTCCTTTTATTCTATAGGCCAACTTCGGAAAATATTCCATACTGTCTAAATTAGGCGGAATGGTCATGAGAACTGAGCTCCATATGTCAGGGTGTCGTAGGAGGAACACGTGTGTTTCTGTTTAATATAATGGACCACTTTGTCACTGTAAAATACTACGCACGCAAACTTGTGATTGAAATGTCCTGCGTTGTAGGAGTGTCCGCTGTACAAAAGTCATACAGGTGTCAGTGGGCACCTGGCAAGTTTGTACTGGTTAATTGGGGTTAACAGATTCTGCTTGTTTAATAGCTAATCATGGACTGGCAGTAAATAAAGATCTCTGCAGGACACGAATGGTTGTGTTGATACAAGTTATACGTTATTATAATTTGCATTTATTAATCCATTACAATACCCACCTTGAAAGCAATGTCAAAGTCAGATTCATTTCTAAAACGATAACGAATATTCAGAATAACAATCTGATATTATTTTCTAAGCCTAGGACAGAAGGGGCAAGGGAAAGAAACCTTGGGAGGACCAGAAATGCCAGAAATGCATCTGTCTGTCCATATTGGCCCGAAAGCAAAAACTTTACCTACAGCAGATTAGCTTTGGGCCACATGGTTCAGTTTGGAAACATTCAGGCCAAATAATGGCCCAAATTTCCCATAGCCATGACTGACCCCTAAGTGTGATTGAGTCTGCCCAAGGATGATTTCGAGACATTCTTTGGATCTGCCTAGCCCTTGTCCGGATATAGAGGTTACAGAAGATTAATAAATGAGCGACAATATACTGAATCAGCAAATGAGTGAGTGGTCTCTTTGGAAGCCAGGGAAACCATCAGATTACTGTTAGGAAAATGTTTAAAGGAAGCCATTCTGTGGCTATTAAGGAAGCGACATAATATTTATTGTTTTTTTTCCCGCCATATTGATCACTGCACTTAAACGTTGTCTTGTCTGAGTGAGTGTAATTGTCCGAAAATGTAGGCTTGTGTCTGTGTTTGTTCGAGGAAGCATCAACATCTGTAAGCACTCTAAGTGCTTCACAGGATGTTACGTTTCTGGATCGGCTCGCCAAGCCTCAGGCTGCCCATAAGCAGTACAGGTGTGTCCTTCGTATATAAAGCGTGACACCAAAGCTAACCTGCTGATACTGAACTTACTATAATAAGACAGCACTATAAAATAGCAGGTAATAATTGGGCAATTGTTGGTGTGGTATGCCATAAAAAGTGTTCCAAGGCGAGGCTTGTTGATGCATATGAGCCTGACTAAAATGGAGAAAGCTGTTGGCTTACACTGTAGCCTGGATAGACAGAGTTAGTGGCCGAATCAGATGGTCAGTTGTCCATGCTTCCAGATCTGTATTACTGATTTAGCACATCTGGTCGTGTTCATGCTGCTCAGACGACTACATTGATACTTCCCATTCCCATTCCCATTCATTCGCAGGTCCTGGACCAGCTGTTAGCTATTATAGATCCCCACCGCAAAGCCCAGAATGTGGTCTCCATAGCCCAGTTTCAAGACATGATTGTAGGTCGGACTTGAGAGCCCTTCCTTTTGAAACCTCTTCATTTTTCCAATTGATTGCAACACGATGCAAAAGAAGTGTTGG
This sequence comes from Parotocinclus haroldoi, assembly GCA_034779995.1. Taxonomy (NCBI): domain Eukaryota; kingdom Metazoa; phylum Chordata; class Actinopteri; order Siluriformes; family Loricariidae; genus Parotocinclus; species Parotocinclus haroldoi. Next base: position 9,239 of record JAUZST010034559.1, on the reverse strand, counting down.
AATATATTTGCAACCGTCATCTAATATTTACAGCCTCACTCAACTCTTGCTTTTGATTGCAATTATTTCACGGTTAGATAATTTTCCATGTGTCTTTCCCGTCGTTCCATGTCGTTTCATCCACCCTCTCCTGTCCACACCACATACTTCATGCTTGGCACTCAGATATTAACTCAGTGGGAATTATTGCTGGTTTTTCATCCTGGCATTAGCGCTGATCCCAGCTGTAAAAGGAAAATTTAAGAGAACAATACCAAATTTCAGACATTTATTCTGGTTGGGATATATGAACAATACCAAGCTGATCTTGACTCTTTTTTCAATCTTGGACATAGACCCCAAAGGAGCAACCATAGGAGCAGGGCCAATGCTGGGATCAGAATCTAAGCACCCAATTAGATCATTTTGGACCGTCTTTCCCACACAAGTGAATGAAGAACATCTGACATTTTCACTAGGGCAAACAGTGTGACCACATTTCTTTCATGAGAAATCTTCCATTAACCCTGAGCCTTAGCCACAAAGCCGTCACTAGGACGGTACCATCTGTGAGGCTGTATTTTTTCCTAAAATATTACTTTTAAACCATATACTTTCCATACTTTTAACATATTTAAACGTATCAGAGTAGAAAAAATATATGTAAAAGGCTTGAGCACTCCTAAAATGGGGTTGGACACGCCTATGCTCAGGGGAATTATTGAAATGAAAATACGAAGACACAATGGGAGAAACCCTGAGAGGATACAGCCTCTGGTCTTTCTCAGAGAATGTCCAACCACTGTACATGAAATGACTTTCTTTAGCTAAAAAAATACTGTGAATCAAACAATACTGTGTGAAAATGTTTACAACTCATTGAATTGGTATCTTTATCTTAGCTAATAGCATCCAGGCTAATGTGTTCTGGGAACAGCTTTTAGTCATATCATCCTAAATGACTCTCCTCTGACCCTTTTCTCTTTCCACAGCAGGCTGTAATTGAATAATCTCCACCTATATAAACCCTCGCTCTTGTTCATTTCCTTTGGGGCGTCTCTAATCAGGCCTACTTTTCCTGGGTCCCGTTCCTCTTCTGCGATTTGAGTTTCTTTACGTGGCTTGTAGCTTTGATTTGTGTTAGTTGTGGTTTTGCTGTTTAGTCCTAAGATCTGTGTTTGCTGCTATGATTAGCCCGTCTCTGCATTACCATTAGCTTTTAGTCCCTCTGTTTGCATTGGCACATTGTCTGTTATTAGCATAGTTCCTGTGTTAGCCTGTGTATCCCAGTATTCTGTTTGACCTTTTTGCAATATTTGTTAGCTCAGTCACCCTGTCTGTCCATAATAAATGCCTCACACTTGCATTAGTGTCAATCTCTGTCTCCATGTCTCGTGCTGACTGTGAAAATAGCCACATCTGGCAGCTTGTCATATTGATTTCCAAGGCTGCATAATGAACGCAAGCAGGATATTCCGGCTAAGGAACATCTAGAGGAAAAGCAGTGATACAAAATCGGAGGGTGCTGCAGAACCCTACGTAACTTGACAGGAAGCAGATTTCAGAGTCGGCTTTTATTTTCATTTTAACCATGTGCACAGTGAAACAAAACAACGTTCCTCCTCGATAGTCACTTAAAACCATAATTTGACCATACAATGCTAACAAAAGACACTGTGTGCGAAACAGTGCAACAAAACCGAACAGTGGAGGACAAAAACACATGCTAAAATTGACTTCTACACTGAGGTAGATACGTAAGCAGTAAGGTGCAGAATGACCATGATACAGTGTCATTATACTCCAACAGAAATAGGAAAGAAGTGAGAATGTAGGGTTATGGTGTTTTAGACATCGGCAGTTCAAAACTCCAGACTTTTGTTCATTTTATGGCCCTGAACCGTAATAAACGTTGATTATTTTTACTCGTATGATTGTAAAGGTATAAACAACAGCATTTTTGGAAAGCGATGCCATGTACATAGTTATAGTACACAGTAATAAAAATACTCACCAGTCACCCAATAAAAACAGAACTAGGGCTTTCAGAAGATATTCCTAAGCGATACATGTGCTGCTGGTTAGGCCCTTGATCCCAGCGACCCTGCTTTGGGTTAAATAATTACAAAGATGAATATAGTGGGAATGTTTATAGAGGGATAGGTATAAGAATGCGTTTGTGTATTTTGATAGGAGGTTAGGGGATTTAAAAAAAACATCACACACACCGACACACACACACACACACACAGAGGGACTGAACCGAACAGCCTAAATACTAACTGTGTGCTGGGTGTTTAGGGTGTAGATATTGACATGGCCGAGTGTGGCTGGCATATTTAGAGGCACTAGCAGGAGTGCCCTTGATTTGGACACTCTATAATGAAATTAATGTTAATTGTTTCAACCTATAACTACCAAATTAACACTAAAATGACTAAAGCAAAAACATTTCTTAGGGCAGGGGAAAAGCCTGCTCACTCGCCTGCCCCCCGGTGTGAAACGTTTAGTGCCTATTGCCTTGGTAATGACACACTGAACCCCACATCCACAGAGAGATGGATCTCCGTTGCTGAACGTCTCCCACTTACCACATCTATGGATTCAACTGTAGGTTTCATTAACGTTAATGTTTAATTAACTCCTGGGTTTTACCAAGCCTCCATCACTGCGTTATATATGATTCATTTGTTCAGTATGAATGTGTTCAAATAAAGTGTTGCTGAAAACGACTTACCTTGCGGGATTAAACCTGGCATAAAAGTGTTGTAAACAAAGGATAAAAACTGTTAGTTGCCACACTGACTCCTGTTTTGTACAACATTTCTTGCTTAGATGCTGTGTGGCTGTTTATGAATCGGTTACTAATCCAAAATTGAATACTTTTATAATATGAAACAAACAGGATTAGGACATGCATGGAAATCTGCAGTATAGCATTACAAACTTGTGAGTAACTTCAGTAAAGTATCCCCAAAACGTTAGATCCCTTTACACAAAGGGGAGGAGAGAAATGAGATCAAAGGGATATTGTGAAGCCGGTTCTAACCACAGGAGTGAGCTCTGCCCTCTCCATCATGCTGCAGACGATTAGATAGACTGGGTGGACTGTATCCTTAGATCAGCGTTTTGTAGTGATGTCCATTTGTTCAAATGCAGAGTGCAGGCTAAACGGCATTCATTCATCTTCAGTAATCACTTTATCCTATTCAGGGTCACGGTGGGTTCAGAGAAACAGTGGGTGCAGGGCAGGATCGCACCGTGCACATAATTCCAGTGGGTTTACTAGTTATTAAATTGTATTTGATCGATAAATATTCATTCTCATACATGGCAAACTTATTTTAAAATTTTCAAGACTGGTCGACGGTGTGAGCAAGGTCGCAAGGAAGACAAAAGTGATTCATCTGCGACCAAGGCCGCTACTACAGTTGCTCTCTTACAGTAAATGTATTCGTATCTTTTGTCTAAGCAGAATGTCTGATTCGCCCTCGTTCCTTATACCCAGAGGAACACAGAAACTCAAATGGTGGAAGCACCGTGGTGAGGCAGAACACCTTAACTTGGCAGATATGGGATATGATCCAGGGAGGCTCAGTGTTGGGAAGCGGTGCACTCGTAACCCACCTCGGTCATCTGGATTGTGCATTGATTTAAGATCAAAGCTGCCCTGGTTCATCCAGCATCTGTATATTTGAAGGCTGGTTCCACGTCAGCATCATCCAGTGCTGGTTGACTTCCAGTGTCCTCGTTTCCTCTGTGTGGGTTTCCTGCTTTGAGAAGGACTTTCTTCTTCACCTTCTTTCACAGTAGGTCTAACGGATTGTTTTTTGATGACAAACGATGACTGAACATCTATAATCGGCAAGAGTGAGACGGCAGGCAGCGGTGATGCCACAGATCTACAGGGGCTAGGTTTGATCCTCACCTACTTCCACCTCATGCCTTCATAACAAGCCAGTACCAGAGCTGGCTACTCTAAAGTAACCCTAGGTGTGAGTGAGCGTCAAAGAGTTGGTGAGTATTACATACCCCAGGATGGACACTGGACCTGCAGGATACATTCCTACCCAAAAAAGGTTTTTACTGTGATTAAATGGTTAAAAATGACAGGATTTTGCCCTGTTTTTATTACCAATAAATACAAATGACACAACATACACACTAATCATATACAAATACAGTAAGAAATCAGATGCAAGGTGCTCTTGGGTACCCTGTATCACTTTCCAGCACTGGATGATGGGCAGAACCCATGGGTGCTGTTTGTGTCACTCAGGAATGCAGATAAATACATGCAGAACACCTCGGCCAACAACAAACAAATGCACACACAGACACACACACACACACACACACACACACACCACCAGAGAGCTGAGATGCCTCCTCCTCAGCACATATCCTTTCAACTGCATTCCCTCTGACTCTTCTGTCTGTTTTATAGGCCTGTTTGTTTATATCCAGCGTGTTAATGAACTCTTGGCATGCACGGTGTAGGTGAATTTATGCACTCCTGCTGTGATTAAAGCACGAATATCTTCACTGAGCAGTACAGACATTCATGCTTACAGAAATATCGCAGCATAGTTCATCCTTAGGATTGTTATAGGGATCTCACGTGTTTCTCATATATCTCACTGGCACACTCTTGTTTTTCTGACTGTTTTAGTTAGAGGTGTTGCTGGGCTGTGGCTATAAATACTGCTGCCAAATATCAGGGGATACGTCAAAATGAAATATCCCATAATGAAACATCCCCATATAATTCTGAGCAGTGTAGATATAACTGCCGTTGACCTGAAACCGTTCTGATCTACTTAAAATCACCGAGTGATGTTCGTGAACTGTATGTTCGGTCTGTGGTTCAGTGCCTCCAATCGGCTTAGCGACACAGTTTGGATTTGAAATTTCAAGCAAAGCAATTCTGTGGTTCCGACAGAAGCAGTAGAAGGAGGAAATACTTAACGCTTGGGGGTTTCCTAATGGTTTTGCCCTGATTTTAATTTGTAAAATTAAATGTTTTCCATCAGTATTGATATAGGATGATAAAAAGAAAAGAAAGAGAAAGTCGTGTACTAGTTCTCTTCGTTTTACGATGGGAATCCGATAATAAATATAAGCCATACCCTGAAAAATTACCATGTAGTTTTGTGGAAATGGATGGAAAAACACAATTTCAAATCAATCGGGATAGAGAATAAAGGGGAAAAAACTGTCTCTCCTGGTTCCGAGGTGGTCAAGAACCGAGGTACCACTGTATATTAACCTCCTCTCTTTACAATAAATTACATTTACAGCGTATTTATCTGGACGTATACCCTGTTGATTTGAAATTATGTTTGCCCGTGCCTATTTTAAATGCTTTGATGTTTTCAGCTTGAGCAGTTCCTGGGACAAAATGCAATGCACAGGCCTAAGCGTATCCTTGTGGCATTCAGAGGGCGGTCATGTGGATTTAAAGTGCGCTTATCTTGCTCTTGTTACCCTTTTGATGATCCGTCTCCATTAAGAGCGCACAGCACGCAACGCTATCAGCATAATGTTCCCATGTAGAGCCCTGCATCATGTCACAGACAGGTCGGGGGTGACCTCAGAGAGCTCGTAGTCGGAAAGTGGTTCCGCGCTCTTTGTTTCTCTGACCACACAGACCGCAAAACGTACAACTTCTACCACAGGTATCAACGTCTGCAAAAATTCAGGACACTCTGCTTAGTGTCAGTGAACTAGTGAAGCTCTTTAATAACACGCTAGCACTTGCCCACACACCCACGCAGGGTTTTTTGCATTTTGCGGCAGATTATATGCATACTCATGAGGCTGCTTGTTTCGAACACATCATGGTTCCGTCTTACCTACAGAACTTTATATAGCTCTTGAAACATTGGGACATAATCGTGCCTGTTTACACTGATGCCCTTCTCCTGACCTTGCATTGAACCGACACCACCAAACTGCTTTTGCTTTTGTTTTATTTTTTACAGGAGGTTAACAAACAAGAAATGCAAGTCGCTGCATGTTAACTGCTAAACCAAAGGCTCATCCAGGATTTTCCCAGCTGACTCTGCAGCTCTGGATGTGAGACACACACATGTTGCTGTTTTGGCTCTGTCTTTTTTCATGGCTGTTGTTTTTTTTTCCTTTTCCTGGAAGAATCATTGTCAGCTGTTGACATCAAAAGATCCTCCTTTAATAGCCAGAATCTATTACTGATGTTTAAGAATGCAAAATCAGCTAGCTTGTGTGCTCGGATGAAAAAACATGAGGTTTGATGTGTTAATCTTCCGTTATCTGAGCTTTACAGCCTGGAGGGCCCCCGCGGACTGACGCTGTCTCGCTCCGAAAGACGTATTGGTCTGCGCATCCTCCGACCCAGCTCACCCTGGGGTTAAATCAGTGCTACCGAACAGAACGGTCCACAAAACCATCCTTTATCTTCAAATTTCCATCCTGTCATGGCAGAGATGATAAAGGACTTAAAGGACTTGCCCTTTTTAAATGCAAACCCCATTCTGTCAAGACGTCTTTGAAAGTGAGTGCCTTTATGTACTGCTACAGAATCTCTCGTCATGGAGTTTGGACTGCATACAAACACACGAAAGAGAAGACTTTATTTACCAAGCCTTCCATTAGAGGCTCATCAACCTATAACGTTCTTACGATTTAGTTTGTCCAGGTTTGTTTGGGTGTCTCTGTGCTCTGTAGGCGGCTATTGGTCTGGTTGTTGTGATTCTCGAAATATCATATGAAGAATAAACTTTATGTAACCAAAGTTTTTTGAGAGTTACAATTCATAATAATGTGTCATTATTTTGTAAAAAATGTGAACAAAGATAATCTGTAGCCCCCCCCATTACGATAATTAAAAAATAATTAAAGAGATAATTTAATTTAACGAGATGTGCATGAGAGAATGACATGTGATTGCATTATCTGGTGTTTAAAAACGATATTTCGTTAGATGACGTGATAAACAACAAGGCAAAATGAGGTCTTAAGGTATAGCTTTCAGATTTAAAAATATAAAAGTATTAACATATATTTGTGGTTTGGTGCCATTTAGTGACCAAAATCTTTAATCCAAGGCTTAGATAAAGTTTGTGACCCTACAGGCAGGTATAACTTATATATCAAAGGATGGAGAGTGCCATTGTTCACTGATGTACCTATTGTAAAAGGGTAGCCCTAGGGTGTTGTGTGTCTATAGTGCGAGTGAAGAAAGAAAGAAACAAAAAAAACAATTAGAATAAGTTACAAAAAGAGAACAGAGGGAAACAAACCAGTCAAAATACAGACTATAAGACTGAGAGAGTAAAACTGAAAGGACCTTTTTAGAAGGGACCTACTCAAGAAACTACACTGCTCACAAAAGTATTTCATTATGGGATATTTCATTTATTTCAAACGACTCCTAATTTTTGTGAACAGTATACTTTTATAGAAGGGGAACAATGTTAAAATAGGCTAAAGATGACAGAGACTGGAATGAAGATCAGTAGTATAAAGTTCAACGATATGTCAAATATGGGCATAATATTATATAATATGTCTAAAACAAAAAATGGTTTAATGGTGGCCTAAGACTTTTGCACAGTTGAACGCTATCAATAATGGTTTAAATAAGCATTCGAAGACGTAGGATCTGGGATTTTGGAACAGCCCACACAGCACTGTGATTTAATTTAATGTACAGCTGTGAAAAGAAGCAAGCCTCTGATTTATTTTATTATTTTTTTATGAAAGTCACAGGCACATTTCTCCATTAACTACAATGACGATGACAACAATGATTTTCACCTGTGCTGCTCTGGGAGTCAAAAGGCACGTGGGACGAAAAAACAAAAACCCAAAACGTTTCTTTTAACCCTGAAAATCCACATATGCGTGTCCTGAGTGCAATATATTATGAAGTGGAAAATCCCTGTAGAGCTTAGGTCATGTTTAAGGCACCAAGTCTCCCCTCTTCTGGTCTGTGGTCTTTGTGCAGAGAACTTGCTGGGTTGGCATGTGGGTGGAGGACTTTCAGTAATGAAATCACTGACCACACGACACCCGAGACAGGTTTTGGAGATGAATACTAGCGCAGTAGGGTAAATGGTGGTGCCGTGACCCTGATCCAACGTCCTTGGTTCTTCATATTTACAGCTGACTGTCTCTGAGGATTGTCTATCCCAGCCTGGATTGCCATGGAGATCTGGGTGTGGAGTCAGACCTTGTTAGAATAATCCCATAAGAGTTCATTGCTGCAATTAAATTGTGCAGGAGTGCATTGACTATTGCCATGACAATAGAAGCTTTGACCTTCGGGTGCTAGCGCTGGTAATGGGTGTTAACTTAGAATAAGCTAACCCGTACACAGTCGCTTGCTGTTACCAGCATGCAGTGCAGGTGGTAAAAACATGGGGGCTGTTAATTGCACAATCCTTATTGCGTTGCCTATAATCGTCATCACCGTCATCATCGTTAGAGTTACTAGCAGGATTGGTGTGAGCCAGCCTCGCTGCTGTCAGTAATATGTGGTTCTGGCACAGGCAGGAACTCCAAAAGCAAGCCGGGCTCTGAGCCTGCTAATGAGAAAACAGTGTCAGATCAGTGGAGCCTGCAGTTCTATTAAACTGGATGAGTGAAACTCATGAAGCTGGCTACGTTCGTGCCAGGAAAGTTCCAAGGCGGCTAGCTAAAGCACACCCTTTCTCGTGTAGGTACACACTTGCACCACACTTTCCACTGTCCCAGATCTCCACTTAATCATCCCTTGCCCTGTAGGGTGGACTTCCTGCAATTATCACTGATGATATCTCAAAGCTCTTCTGACACGAGACAAACAAAGCTTCTGATATTTGACCTAAAACCCACCAGCCAGGAAAACAGTTAGTAACCAAAATGAGAGGGAACACTTTGCAAACAAACTGTTTGTGGTCATGTTGCGTAAACGTGCATTTATGCTGCCATGTTCTGCTGTAAGAAAAGCGCATTTACTGGTGAGAAGATGCCAACAGAAAAAGCTTTAGTTCATACAGAGGTCAGTGCCCTGTTTACATCATTTAGCCTCCTTTATATACAGTCCAATCCGGTTAATGGGAGCAGCCGCTTATTGGGACTGAATCCTAAAGTACAGAAACGAATCCTGTTATATACGTGTAATTTTATTCGCTTATTCAGACCAAAATCCCGTTTAATCGAACCAAAGAACGTGAGAGCGAATAAGAAAAAGAAGCCACAAGTCGCCACTTAGAGCGGATACAAAGCGGGTCAGCGAG
>JAUZST010034548.1:0-28291 GCA_034779995.1 Parotocinclus haroldoi | reverse complement strand
CTATTCAGTAATATATCATGATCTATGGTATCAAATGCTGCACTTAAATCTAACAGGACAAGAAAAGAAACACGTCCTGTTCCTGATCCTGTCCATGCCCCATCACTTGTAGTGTGTTCTGGCAGACTTAGGTGACCATACACTCTACTGAACAGTCAATGTGTGTCTCTCTTGTCTAGTTTGACATGCTTCTGTTCACCCCCATGAATATGTCACTTGTTACTCAATCGCAATAATTGATATTGCATCTCAATTGTGTAATTGAACAACTTTCTTTGACATTTCATTTGCTTTTCTGAATAACTTGTTTAATGAAATAAAATAAAATGCTTCTTTTGAATCGCTTCATATTAATTTTGAAATGCCTCCTAACTTTTGCGAGCAGTTTATTTAGTCCATTAGACAATATACATGTGTATATTGACCAAATGACCAAAAGGTCATTGTGTAACATCAGTAGACCTGCACCTGCAGTATTAAGAATGATCAGCCTGAGGTGTGTGAAGAACTGCATTATGGGAATTCTCAGAGGCAAATAATTCTGCCAGCATATTAACCAGACCTCATCTTGGACAAAAATGTAAGATTATTTATGGCAGTAAGTGTAACACTACACACTGTAGGTTAATAACACAGCCAGTGATAGGACCGGTGTCTCAGATTGGTCTCAGGACACTGGTGAAATGCTTAGACAGAAATGATGCTGAAATGATTATTATTAAGGTGAGGGAGAAAGTATTATGAAATAAATACACAATATACAACATTTTTTCCAGGTGATCTTATTATGTTGAAAGAAAATCCTCTATGAAGAGATTAGCATCCCTCTCTCAACTCAAACTAGTGTGCACACAACATTGGAAAGTAGGAGGATCTGCATGTACACATTCTTTTAACAAAGATTACCACTATTAAATATAGGGTCCTGTGTGTTTTATTGCTTCCCAAGTTTTGTATTTACCTTTTACTGTTTTTACTTCTTGTTTTTTTTAACATACATGTCTAGTCTTGCACAAATCTTAAATGACATGCTTTATAGATTTTCTAATAAATAAATTATATTGTAGTACTGAATAATAATTCTTCTTCCGGAAAAATTACAATAACATACCCTGTTCACAGAAATAGGGCATATTTCAAAATGACCAATATATGATCAATGATCAACACGTATGACCACTGCGCTTCCACATTTGGCATAATGTCAGCAAGTTGTCAAGGGCAAAAGAGCAGTGTAATGCAAGGATTTGGGTTCAAATCAATGTTCAAACATGAACCAATATGTCTTCACAAGGTCCAGCCTACAACTCATCATGAGAAAGTGGCCACATATTCAGTCAGTTAAATTACGAACTTTAGGCAGGATTTTACCTATCAGAGGTGACTTGAACACTTCCTGTCACTGGTATCACTGTGCACTGTCAAGTCACAGATCTTCACGATATTCAGAGATGTAAGTCTAACAAATGTAAGCCCCTGGGGTGTTAAGAACAACTGGGATTTGAGTTTGAAAATAGCAAAATACTTAAAAGATAACACTAAAACAAAGCAATAATACTGTTGGCACTCTGCAGCTTGGAAGTTGGTCCTTGGCATCATCCTCTGACATCCAACAGTTTGGTTGATTAGTTTGGAATAGAAAAGATTGAACCTTATGACATTTTTTACTTTTTTATTGCCATTTGGGGATAGGTCTTTCCTATCAGATAAGCTTTCAGAGATATTATACTGTAGGGACTGGCCTATGTCGTTTCTATACAACTTTCCATATGGTAAGTATTCTTTCTTAAAAGGTATCCTGGTTCATTTGGCCATCACACCTGGCATACAACTGTCTGTCTGAGGAAAAGGCATGGATTGGGGTATCTTCCCCAGTGCTACAATAAGTGTCCCGTCTTGTGTTCTCTAGAGATGGCCCTCACCTGGAAAACCGGGATCAAACGGAGTCATGGGGGAATAAACAGTAACTTGATGTGACTTGTATGCAAAATGGCGGTGCAGACCCATTTGTTTAGTTTGAAATGTCATAGTTATATTGCACTTTCAAACCACGTGGGTACAGTATTGTGTTTTGATAGCTAATAGTGCAGGGAGCAGGCCTCATTTGTACAGAGAGTGGTCCCACTGTGATCCTACACACACCTCTAATTCCATTCACAAATGTAACACTTGCAAATCCTGATAAGGCCAAGGAAGGAAGAAGGGTGAATGGTACAATGACATATGCCAGTGCAGGAAAATTAAGCATAGTGCCCAAAAGCATTCATATTAGGAGTGGATGAGATTTAAAATATACTAGAAGCACTGTGGTTTGTTTTACGTGAGCTATAGTAAATATCCTGTAACTAAAATTGTATATTTTTTAAGTCATCGAGTCGCTTTGGCGTTTCGCGTCTCTCGGGCTCGATTGTGGCTCTTCTTCTCCTCCTTTAAATTGGAGGTTGCAGACAAATTTACGGTGCATTACTGCCACCTATTGTACTTGAATGTGGAGTAAAGGCTTCTGAATTTTGAACTGTATACAGTCATCCCTCATTATCCATGAATCTGCTGAAAAAAAAGTCCTAAATGCAGAAAAAATCCAGAAATAAACCAATGTTGTAATAACCAGGACATGAATCATCTCTTTGTCCAGCATATCCACAACGCACAGAGTACCTGCAGTTAGTTATGTAGTAGTCTCATTGTTCACATCAAAAATCCATATTATATGTAGGGTTCTGTATAATCCTTTGTTTCAGATATCCACAAGAAGTCATATAACATATCCCCCACAGGACTGCTACATTGTTTAAACACTACAACCTCCACCTTCGCCTATTGATTGCCCAAGGATTCCAAGAGATGTATTTCAGGTGTTAATTTGTCTTAAGATGTGTAACAGTGTCATCATGGTAGCATTTTTCAAAATTATTTAGACATTCTCTATTGGGAACAAGTAATGTGCGCAGCATGTGGTTTTCCATTGTCTGGTTGGCAAGGCAGCATGTGTTCCTCTAAAATCTCATCTACTTTTCTGCATTAATGCTGAAAACACAGAAGTGTAAATGACCTTTGCCAAGGACGCTGACACAGCCCAATACCATGACAGTCCCTGGTTTTTGGACTTCCTGATAACAGTCTGGGTGGTTGGGTGGTATTTGGTCTGAAGCACAAGATGAAAAAAATAGAATATTGCTTGTCAAACAATGTCCCTAAAAATATATATTTTTATAACAGTGCATAATATAATTTAAGGAATCTGGATGAAGTTCACTGCATAAAGGCCAAGGGTAAAGCCTAAACAGAATTATCCCATCCCTCAGATGTACTGCATCAAGAACCATCACGCATCAATAGCTAATATATCCACATGGCCAAGGGATTACTTTGGTAAGCACTTGCAATACCTAAGTATTAAAGTATAAGTATTACAATATGAAGTTACAGTCACAAACAACAAAAAACAGTTTATAGAGCTACATCATCCTACATGGCAATCCTGGGTCACTTTTCTGTTATCGCTTGTCTCTGTACCTGCTGTCTCTGTTTACATCCTATACCCCGTCTTGTCTGCATGCTGTGCTATGTCCATTTTTTTTGATAAAGCACTTGCACTTATGTCATTTTCTGTTTTCCCTCCCTGTATAGTACAGAAATGGAAACAGCTTACAGTTATACCTCAGCACTAAACCACCTTGCAACTCTGAATTTGGTTCTCAATGCATTTTGGCATATAAAAATTGTCTCAGCAGTTTGTTCGGCACTCAGAGCACTTGCTTGGAATTGTATGGGTTGAGATGCATGACTCATCCCAGGTGAAACATAGTCACTATATTCTCGTGATCCAAGGATAAGGGAACTAACATCATATTAGGAATGCAAATGACACACCACCTAAAAAATCCAGATTATTTCTTGGTGGCATTTGGACTCTCACATACATTGTTGCTCAAGTGATTGCATCAACAAAAGACCTAAACAAATCAGATAGTACACTGAATTCAGAAGGTATACAGACTTTTTCACCTTTTGCACACTTCATTGTTTGCATTGCAAATTTAATCCCATCCAATATGATAGAGCATGAGGAGATTTGCCTGGAAGGATGGGGTAAATCACATATCCAGAAGCGCAGAAAACGCAAAGAAACTAAGCTGTAATTGCTGCCAAATGGGCTTCTGTAAAGTACTGAAGTACTGTATTAAGGTTCTCAATACTTTGTAAATGAGAGATTTCCATTTTGATTTTTAATACATTTGCAAAGATGTCTAAAAACATGTTTTAATGTTGTCATTATATATTACTGAATGTAGAATGACAGCAATTACAGTGTCTATAGGAAATCATGATCCTTTTTCTAGCTTTATTTATCCATGTTGCCTTACAAAATTCAACTTACAACATTCACCTTGTATCTTCAGAGCTTCCTGGAGGAATTCCTGGTCGGGACTCCACCTGTTTGGAGTTTATATGTTGCGGATTTCCTCTGGGTATATTGGTTTCTTCAACGCCCCAAGATATGGGTTAGGCATAATAGTGTCAAAAATGTGTGGCAGTGTCAGTGAGTACATATCTGTTTTTTCAACATCCGTTTTTTCTAAGGTAATCATAAACACTATCGTTGATACCAGTTGGGGGCAAGTTATCCTGATGTGCAAACTGGAAAGTGAATGGTTGTACCTGAACAAGTTTATAAAGGTTAGTCTAAATGGTTTAATAACTTATCCAAAATATTTAGAGTAACTGGCTATTTAATAATTCATTTTTGATTATTGGAACATTTTAACTTTAATTAATACAGCTGAAATAGGTGTTATTTTAATTTCAGTGTTCAATGGCATAAAATGTAAAGTATTTTGACAGGATGTTATTGATTGTACATACACATTGTAAAAGTCAATCTACAACACAAACGGAGCAAAACGTTCAGATTTAAAAGATTATTTGTTTAAAGTCACATTAGCATAGGTAGCTATTCCTATATAGTCAGCAGTATTATAAGTCAGTAGACCAGTGCATGTCTTTGGAATATGGGAGAAAATCATAACAGGTAAGGTAAGGTAAGATAAGGTAAGGTGCCTGAATATTTTCTGAATACATTGTATGGACAGTTTGTCCATCCAATCCAGAGCTGGCCAGATGTCATTTGGGTGTTATTGGGATGGTGGTGAATCACTCTCAAAACTTCATGAAGCCTGAAATTATAGTGACATGTTACTGCATGGCACATAAGGAGTGCATCAGGTGCAGCTTGTTTGTGGACAGCTTGAAATTTGATTCTATGCATATTTTTGCTTTTGCTAATAATCATTATCGGTCTTTGACCACAGGTCACTGATGGTACAATATATGCTTGGTAATTACATGACTAGGGGTACCGTTTGTCCAGGTAATTTAAGTGTACATTGTGCCAAATAAACCTGTAATGCTGCTGATCATACTACAAATTGCAGATGTGATCTATATAAGCAAATACATTTTAATACAGCATGGAAGTATCTAATTTCTAACCTTAATTTGCATGAAATCAGCGTGTGTATTATTTCCTGATTACTGGTTAAATGAAAGAAATCAGCAGATCATTATTTGAGAATGCATCGTAGGAATAAATGTAAGGCTTGCTAACGTTTAAAATCTCGTGAGGTCTTATGTGATCACCGATATAAACTGACTTTATTTTACATTAATGACAAATCTAAAGCTGCTTGTGATTACACTGGCACTCCAGAATATTTTTTTAAATGCTCTGTGGCTAACTGTAACCCTTACATCATCTAAATAACTAGGACATCTCATTGCTTGTTTACGAGAGTTGTGAGCACTTTTGTGTAATATTTTACTGTTAATGTGTGAGAGTAATAACAAAAAACAATCACGTTTAACTGAAGCCATTGATGAATGCCAGCCCTGGTTATAGAAATATTTATGATATAATATAAACAGATAAAAGATACCTCTGCCAATCGGATTCCCCATACATAATTCTTATAGTATATATTCTAACCAGCTCTTCTTAGAGGAAGCCAACATCCACCCACTTCATTTGAGACAAACATGAGCACTCCAATAATTTCGATCTCCATTCAAATGAGTGTGTATGTCCTAAAACAGAAATTAATGCTAAACACTCTCATACATTTTAAATAGTGGTATCACAGTTGGAGCACCGGAAGAGTAATGGCCTCATCTCTAGCTGCCTTCTCTGATGTCAGCTCTCATGAGTTAATAGTGGAGATGAGAGTGGATGGAGGGGGGGGGGTATCTGCACTTTTCTGTCAGGGAAGAAAGGAGCGCTTTCACAGGTCCATGTATCATTAAGCAATTGAGAAAGCTAATTAGAGATACTGGGTGGTGGGGGTTGGGTGTGTAGCTCTCGCACCTAATGATTGCCATAGCAACTGCATCTCGCACATGTGAGGTATGAAAGAAATGCCAGTCAGTGCTGAAGCAGGATACGTTCGAAACAGAGTAACGGCGCCACCTAGTGTAGAGTATGGATAGCGTGCAAATTTGACATTGTGCAAAGTCAGTAAAAAATTAAAAATTGCATTTTATGTCTGCAGTTTTTACTTGTATTACAGCTTTTCCTACTCTGTTTGTAGCACTTATTAACTGCCTTGAATAATTCCTAAAAAACGCCTATTTATTTTTTGAAATCCTTTGAAAGTTGCATAATAAAATTAAATAACCTAATATTCCCCTGATATTTTAACTCTGCTTATCTTGCAGAGGGATCTGCAGCCTATACCTGGGATTTAATTGGTGTAGGTGAGCATGTACACTGAGCAGTGCACTCATGCTAAGTGATGACTGCCCTGTTCAACCTCACCTCCCTCAGGCACAGCCAGTTGTGCCTGCATGATGTCTAACAAAGCTGAAAATCCAAGTATAAGTGACTGGCAGTTGACTAAGCCTATCACCTTAATAAAATGAGAAAATAAAACTGTTGCATATCATAAACATTAACAGTATATATTTTGTTGGCTAAGCATCAATGTCACCTGAGCACAAAAAAACTGCTGCATATTTAAAACATTACAATTTTTCAAAAATCATTATAACAAAACAAAAATAAAATGTTGCTCGCCACACAGCACTGTTGTCCTATGTAAAATGTATTCCAAAATAATGAATGAAAATTTTTGTAAAGGATCGCGCTTTGATTTTTGAGATCCAAGACCACATTTTTATATTGGATCTGTCATATTGGATACTCTAGCAATGAGGATTTTCCATGTGAAGATACTGTACTCAGGCCCCACAAAGTAAAGAACATTTTCGAATCTCTCTCCTTAAAAAATAAGATAAAAGGAAATGTGTCAGACTCGTTTGAACTATAATAAGTGTCGTAATTAGCAAACACATCCAATCACAAATTTGCTCACATTTTTATATCATCCCACAACAGGCATTCCATATGAAATTGTCTACTGATAAAGTAGGCTACAATTGTCCTTGGGAGATATTGGTACATTCATACTCATTTTCTGGCAGTGTCCTCCAAACAATTTTGTAATACTCATATTATTTTCTTTGTTGGATCAGGACTTTACTTTTTCTCCATCTTTACTTTTGCTTGGAGAGAATTCTGCTCTTAATATGAATTTCCAGGAGAAAATGTATTAATGACTACTAGTAAACTTAAAATTCAGGATTGAGCAGGATGTACTTTTAAAACCTGAATTTATATATTATTTCTTGGATGTATTTGAGCAAACTACTGCCTTTTAGGTTACATAATGCCAGTGCAGCCACTGTTCAACAGTTGTCCAAATCTATCGACTTTGTTAGAGCTTTTCCTAATCAAACATGAAGCTGTGTGTAGAGTAAAATGTTACCTTTGATCATCCTTATAGCTGTATGTCAATGTGTTTGTTTATTCTATTTCTTATTTCTGGAAAACAATTAAAATACATTCACAAAGAAAATACTGTAGCATGAATTCCACGTGTGTAAAGCTAGTTATTAAGATCAGACCTACCAACTGCCTTCCTAACCAGTAACGAGGACTGCCCCACACTCACGAGGCATTTCAACGCTGACCTTGGTTCCAAACATGTTAACCTCAGCGGTGCAAGCCAATCTATGAACTGCTTTAACATGAAATGGAAGCTTTCTACAGCCCCAAATCATGGCCGGATAGTATGGAAAATGCATAGTAATATTAGTATTAACAATTAGTAAATAAAAGCAGTTTTTCAATGGACAGGCTTGTCATTGCCACATTTTCCACTTACAAATTCCCTACACCTTCTCGACTGGTGACATGTCAGTGCTGCAGGCAGGCCATTAATAGTATGTAATGTGTGCAGCATGTGGTTTTATATTGTTTTACGTGAAAAAATTTACTTAAAGTGTGTGGCTGGCCGTTTGGTACATATGATGTGGTTTCCATTTATTTCAAAAATATCTGGAAAACAGTTTAATCTGAGCACTATACACATTTATATTGTGTGATGCTCCATCTAGGATGTAAAATTCTACATCTTCTGGTGGCAAAAGTATCATACCAATTTTATTAATAATTTTTTAAACCTCTGATAGATGATGATGATGATGACAGATGTTCATCTGCATAAAATCATTCAGCAATAATTTAAATAAGAGAAATTAATCCATATAAAACATGAGTTTTGTAATACTTCAGTTTAGAGGCTTCCATAATATCAAGAAGTACCTAAATATAAAATACTACCATGTTTACCATTAAATATTACCATGTTTATTACCATTACCATGTTTAGTAACAGGACCCTTAAAATAGTGAGGTATTTTAGGTAATTTGGGCAAATTATGTACAACATAATCATCTTGTATTCATTACATTAATAAACATCTTGTTGAGATTCAGAACAGTGCATCTATATTAAAGCAAGGAGTCGCGCAAGCAAGTTTGGCCCAATTACCTGATATTTTAATATTATTTCTTTTTTTTATTCAAAAAATTCAAAGCTGCCAGATGATCAGAGCTCATGTAACAACGTTCAACTGCAATTTAGCCACTTAGATATCATCCAAACTGCCAAACCCATTCTGCATCAATTTAGTGCATTCTGGATTCCTCTCAACACCTACATGAGTCTTTTGGGGTCAATCTTCTCCAGATGTACGAGTGGCTTGAGCTGCTCTGCGAAGCTGCGCATGTCTTCAGAAACCGTGTCCTGTCCAGCTGGTGCCAACACACTAAGTTCCACCAAGTAGGACAGAGAGAGCAGTTCAGTGTTGTCTGTGTTTCCAGGCACAAGTACACGAGACAGTTTGCTCACAACCACTTTAAGGGCACCTTTGCGAAAAATATGCCCTTTTGCAACAAACTCATGGTCCATTCGAAAGCCCATCTCGTTAAGGAAGTCTGGTAAACTGTGAGAGGCCGCGACATCAACGCAGTTCCGTACCAGAGCATGACGGCTCTTGTCACCGACCTCCGGCTGCCCAAGGTAACGGAGATGCCAGGGAAGGGTAGGGTGAGCAAGAGAGCGTCTGGCTCGCAGGATGAATGGGTTTCCCTGCTGGCCTTTCAGAAGGTAGACTAGCTCATGGTCCAAGAAGCTCTCAGGCTCCATGTTGTCACATAAACCTTTAAGTCGATGCAGGAGACTCTCCAACGACTGGTCCAGTACACTGCCTGTGCCAAACACATATAAGGCATTTATTTGAATTGCTGTTTACATCATAGCAATAGTAAAACAAATTAACAGACTGATGCTCGAGGTGGCGCAGTGGTAAGTCCACTCCACACAGAACTGGATTCAAGTCCTGGTGGTGCCTTTCGGCAGGACGAACTCCACATGAAGACACAAAGGGCTGTGTCTGATATAGGGGAGGTTGTGGGGGTAATTATACTTCAGTGATGAAACATAGATCTCTATCTAAGCCCTGTTATGGAATGGCGCCATGTGTTCTCTGGGATAGGCTGCAGAAAATTAGGACTGACACTCCATTCAGAGCACACTCAAGCCGCAGCCACACTAGACAACTGCACGTCAATGTGCTCTGCCAAAAAGTCAAAAGCAAGGCCCAGATACTGGAGGATCAAACAGTCATCCATTTTAGTGTAGTTAAAGCCTTGGCCAGCGATACAACTGTAAGAATGAGGAAACACTGCAGAGGAATACTCCTAAATATGGAGGAGAGGGGCTTTGAAAACAGAAAGGTTGTGAGTCCATCAGATTCTATGCTTGAAAAAGGAGCTTAAGAAGTTCCACCACCTTATCCTAGGGGCTTCAAGACAAACAGCAGTTCACCTATTACACAAAGCCCCAGCCCAAAGGTTACCATGGGCAAAGCCATAACGATATTTGTTGAGTGAATTTGCAAGTTGTCTACAAATTAACTCACAAGGCTCATACTCCAAAGTATCAAAATGCAGAGACATTTTGTTCCTGTATTAAGACTTGCAGCTAGATGAGGCACCTATTCTAAGTAAAAACAGCAACGTAAAGAAGTTTGCCATTAAAATTGTGCAAACAAGACTGGGGATCAATGGCAGCAGAGCAATTAAGCTACTGGAATACAGATCAGAAGGTTGAGGGTTTAAACACCAGCACTGCCATAATGCCATTGCTGGATTCTCGTGCAAGACCTTTTATCCTCAAATGCTTGGATTGTAGGTTAACCATAACCATAACAGGTTTAAGGCACTGTAGATAAAAGACTGGTTCAAGCCCAACATGAAAGCTAGGTTATGTGATCACAAGGCCCCCTAATGGACAGACCTCCAACCTCCAGAACACCTTGCAATCCTGACCAGATTATGAGAACTTTCACTGGCAGGTGAAACGCACTTACAATGCATTTACATTTACAGCACTCAGCAGACAATCTCACCCAGACCGACTTACAGAGTCTTATAATTTAAACAATTGTAGGTTAAGGGCTCAAAGACTCAACAGTGGCAGCTTGGCAGAGGTGGGACTTCAAACCAGACATTCTCATCCATAGTCTAGTACCTTAACCACTAGGCCAAGACTTGTATTGACACGATTATTGTGCCTGTTGTTATAGTTATTACTATTATCACGTGCAGTTTGTACCTCAGCTGAGTGCCGTTCACTGCTCAACTTCCAATGATACATCCTTGTGCCAGACCTTTAATTGCTTCGATTGTATGTTGTGAGATGGCAGTAATTATAAATCGTTCTAGATTACTCTAACTATACCAAACAAAGGATAGTTTAATTACTTTAACTACTCTACTTTTACAACCTTATTTGTAATTAAGGCGTACAAGTTGCGTCACGTTGCGAATACAAGCTTTGATATTCGCTTGGGCTAGATTAAAAAGGACGTAAAACGCAGATAAGTTTACTCATCTTTAGACTGCTTGTTCCGTTGCTACGTCGTAACCCCGACGTGTTGTTATAATCAGAAAAAGTCGTATACTGTGACCTTACTTTACAAAGTTAACTACTTAAAGCTATTGAGATTTTGTTATAAATGTTTTTTTTACCTTGTAGCAGATACTCCATCATGTTAATTGTGCCCCCTGTGACAGGCATGACTGTAACTGGTGGTGCTTCCATACTTTAGCTAGTACTAAACTGCAACCTAATACAACACTAATTTTAGTGTAAACAAACAGTAGCCAAAACAAGAGGCCTGGCTCCAGCTACTAGCTATAGCTATCCCTGTTAGCTACACGATGCTAACTATAGATAAAGCAAGGCATCGACCAAGTATCGATTACCACAAGCTACGAAAGATTTTTAATGAAGCTATAGTGTGTATCAGACTCAATACACAAACGTAAATAGTAAACAGTCAGATATTTCCTGTCCGTAAACAAATTAACGCTACACGGCTGCAGCAACTCTTAAGCTGCATCTACCATGCGCATGCTCTCTCGAAATAATCGTGGTTGCCAGATCCTCTTGGTAAATTAACATATCACGGAGGGTTTTTTTTTTGCCAGATATTAAATCTGATCTCACTATCACGCATTTTCAACTGCATATTTACTGCTTACAAAAAACTATAAAAAAAAATTTGTGAGGAGTGCATAACTAACATGTATATATGCACGTCTGTCTATAGTATATCTATATCCTTAACTTTTTTTTACCTGTAACATACAATTACACAACTCACGTATTTTTTAAACACAATATTGTAGTCAGTGCAGTCATTGTTCAGTCATCACTGCGACATTCTATGATTTCTGTTGCACTCGCAGGAGAGCACATGTCAGCCACAATAGAAAAGACATGTTAAAGTCTGGAAAAATTAGTAATTTAATCATGTATTACTCCCGATCACAGAGTAGGTTTATTCATCATATAATAAATGGACTCTGTTTGTTTGTACAGCTGCCTTTAAACAATTTTCTTGTGTAAAATTAATTTAAAAAATAAATAACTTGATAATCTCAGACATCATGGCCGATTGTTCATCATCCAAAATGTTGGAAAAAAAATAAACAAATAAATACAACATAATTTGCCACTGATCCTGATCTTGGACTATAGTACATAAAGCAAAATAAACCACTCAGTAAGTAAAAATGAAGTAATGAGGGGTATAAGCGTTTCGGTTTATGTAAATGGTTCATTCAAGTATATATCATAACACCTCCACTGCAGTGACAACATAAGTAAGTAAGTAAGTCATGAATTTAGCTAAGAATCCTTTGATAGCAGAGCGCAGGATTGGCCTAGTTAACAAATATATGTAAAGTGTAATGCAGGTAGTGCTCTATATACAGAATCATTTGATCATTTAAAAATATATGTTACATTTCCAAGTAGCCTTTGTTTAGTCAAAGAACAATGTGATACTGGTAGAAGTTTCCCTTCCACGTGACTAATGTGTGGTTATGCATGCACGAGTCCAAAAGACGTGTGGTTTTTGAGTGGAAAGGGGCTGCAGCATCTCAAATGCTCAGTACATATCACACCTCAGGTCATTAACAGTAAGTGACATGGGGATGGGGATTACCCATGAAAACAAACAGATTCTTTTTTATAAGATTAAAGCAGCATTGTTGTTGCAAGGGACATGGCATTTGTACAGAATAGTCACTTAGTCACTAGTGCAGGGTGTAAAGTGTGTGAATAATATATGCAAACTAGACTTAAACATGCTAAGTTCATCTTTTGTGATTAATAGCATGAATGTGTTGACTCTCACATAAATTAAATGACGTTTACCAAGTATATATACTTTGTGGCAAAATATTTTGGCTATACAAAACACAACTTAAATTTTAATGCAAGCAATGCAATATTTCAGAATAAAAATTATACTGCTAGTAGATAGTGCTAGTAATTATAGTACATCAATACTGCTCACAAAAATTAGGGGATACCCCAAAATGAAATATCCCCTAATTAAATATCCCCTATTTTTTGTGAGCAGTGTACATATTTGTAAATGCAAAGTTAGGTAGCCATAGTATAACCATCATATTATGTAACTTAGACAAGGCATATGCTAACAGTAATGCACATGCAATTCACATGCAGTTCAATATTAACTAATAAATCTTCAATTAAATATATCTTCAATAGTATTTAATAATGTATTTTTTATAACGAAATTGTATGTTTGCTTCATACTTCACAAAGACGATTTGAAATTAAAATTATTTACAACCATGAATTTTTTTTCATTATTTGTATTTTCCATACTGTCCCAGTTTTTTTCTGATTTGGGGTTGTGTCTATTACATTTTAGAATTTTTTTTTAAATAGAGCGTTTTCACTACTGATCTCAGATTTTTGTGTAGAAAGATATTTTAATGCTTAGTATTAATGTTGTTGTTTAGACAGTCAACAGCTAGTGGTTTAGTCGTTTTTACAAATACCAGATTCTATGATTAGTCATTAGTCATGTATTCCTGTCATCCTTAAGAGCAGACCAGTTAGCATTAGGTATTTATAAACAACCTCTCAATTGCCTTTTTTATAACTAGTCATGGTAACTGGTGTTCAAGATACAGTGTATATCACTTTGGCCATGTATAAAAATGGTAGGGATTTCGGTATCATTTTAGTGATGTTTTCAATAATATTTCTTAGCAATGTAGTTGTTAGCAGTCAGCATGTCCAAATATTCCACAATAATCGTGAGTTTATGTGGGTAATATTAACACACAGACAGCAGGATGGCTGGGTACGGTTGCTAATACATTATCAGTTATTGCCCACAGAACAATATATAGACATTAACTGTGAAAAAATGTTTCATGTTTCAAAAAAAACTTTAATAACAATAACAATGTAAACATACACTACATTCTGTTTTTCCTACACTTTAATTTCACTGTACACACACTCACTCTCCGATGAATTGGCAATGTGTTTTTGATGTCTACCTATTATAACAGTAGAATACATCACCTGGCACTCATCTTCACCCTTTAGATGTGAAAATATATGAATTAGAAAGTTTTTTAATCTTTAGTAGTAAAAGAATTATGTATTTTTTTGTGTTATCCATAAATCTGGCCGAAAAACAGAAACGCCAAACTGCACCATGTTCTAGTTACCTCTGTATTTCTGTCTGCCTTTTTACTAGATGTTCTGTCTGCAAAATACAAAAATCAGTTTTGATACACACCAAGATAATATTCAGACAGCATTGTTAATTGGTCAAATTTAAATATTTTCCCACTCACCTTTCCTCAGTTTCAGACGCCATTTAACAATAGCCAGAGCTGGTATGATTATGAAAAGCACAGCTATAAAACTACATATTAAAGTTGGTACTGGAGAGACTCCTTGGGATTCCATGTGTGCAGAAGTGGATGGGGAGGCATCTGAAATTTTATTTGAATTTGAGTTAAAATATACTGAATATAATATATAATAATACAAAATAAAAAACACATTCCCTTAGAAAGGTAGTATTCAAACTGTATTATGGACATTGGGGTCATTGCTAAAGAGGGATTTAGGAGACAAGTAACATTATAATAAAATATTAACTTGACTATCCTTACATGTCTTTTGACCTTAAAGTATGTCCTCGTGACATAGTAATGAAATACAATATCAAAATCAAAACTGTAAGAGCCCCTGTCACACTTAGCAGTTTTTGTAATGAAGGTGATGTATGAACGTGACAGTTTTCTCTTCTAACATTTCCCTACTCACAAATGTTTGAATACTACTTCATCATAAATAATATTTTTTTATTAGTAATATGGATATTGCATCATATTACCAAAGTACTACACTAAACGTGTCATATTTAAATGATAAATCATGAAATAACCATTTAAAAAAATGCATTTTTACATGATGTAGTGGCAGTAAGGTCACCATCAAGGATGGATGTGTACATCTTCACACTGCTATTCAGCAGCCTTAAGTTTACACAAGTTGTTGCCTCGTCCACTCCCCCAGTAACTGAGATACTTTGTTCTTCTGTGTCCACAATAAGTGGACCTTGCTTGTCTATATCCACATCACAGTGTAGTGTACAATTCTGAGCATAATTGCTCCACTGCTTTGCTCCGACTGTGTCAAAATAATAGCATGATAAAGTATGATTGAATTTACACATTTCAAATGACTTGAAAATGGACTCATTAAAATAATAAAAAACACACATAATACTGTAAAAAATGGTCAATCTGTCAGTAAACATTGTAAAAAATCACACATTGAAACATTAAGTGCAATATAATATCACCACCCTGTACACTGTTAGGTTTATAAACAACAGATAATGTCAACAACAGCCTAATATCAAAGGGAATTATTTGTAAATGAACAGACAGGATTCTGTAAACACAAATTTACATTTTTTTTGCGTTGTATGTTTTATTTCCCTGACTGGCCTCATTTCCCTCATTAATTATGTCTGCATGTACTGCACAAACATTAAAATGTAAATTTGCAAAAATATGTTACATGTAACATATTTAAGTTTGTCGTATTCTTATAATATATAACTTGACTGCATTTCAGACATGAAGCCTAGATCATGTAAAAACAAATATCACTACTATTGCATCACAGTAAATAAGCTACAGCTTTTAAGCTATTTATTTTGATAATCTAAAAACCTTTTGATAGATTAGATTTTTTATAAATCATAATGACTACACTTTTCTATTGCATTAATGGTGATAGCATAGGTGATAGA
The DNA here is from genome assembly GCA_034779995.1 of Parotocinclus haroldoi. Taxonomy (NCBI): domain Eukaryota; kingdom Metazoa; phylum Chordata; class Actinopteri; order Siluriformes; family Loricariidae; genus Parotocinclus; species Parotocinclus haroldoi. The sequence goes on along the minus strand of JAUZST010034548.1, from coordinate 12,220 downwards.
GTACTTAGTGGTACGCACCTGTAAGAACACACAGAGTTACAGAACACAGTCTGAGCTGTTGCCCAGTTGATGTTTTTTCCCAGTAGCTGTATTTGCCTGCATCAGATGGCCTGACACTGGGTATGGACAATAAACTGTTATTCTTCAGATTATTATATAAAAAAGATGAACCATTTTGTCCATGTGCCTTAAATTTCCATCCTAATTTCAGAAACAGATTGCTCGGACAGCTGTTACTGAACTTATCGCCATTAATGACAAATGATGGAGGAAATGAATCTGCAATTGGACAGAGTATACATCATGGTTTGTTTCTGTATTGTAAACATATTCTGTCAAGATGAGAGCTTGGCTTCTACTTACCGTACTTTGGTAATAAGGTTATTGCTTTACCATTAAAACATTCCATCTTATTTGTGCACACTTCGCAAACATACATCCCTTTGTCCAACTCAGTAAAAGGGCTAATTTCCAATGCAAAGTTATTCAGAGTCTTTTTTCTGCTCCACAGCATCTTACTATGGAATGTCATGCCTGTACTTTCAAGGACAATCTTCATAAACATGTCTTTTCTTTTATATAGCCACTTGCCAGTCCTGCGTTGTCCATAGCCTTTGCAAGGTATCACAACTCTGCTACCCAGTTTCACAAACTGTACAAGTGCTACAAATTAAAACAGAATAAGTAGTAAGGAATATGTACATTATAATTAATAAATCAGTATTATATTTTTTGTATTTGTGAGTTCCAACTAGGTGTTTTTTTATGTAAATAAGTGATTGTTATTATGAATTGTTACAAAAGCAGTATCTACACAGTCATTTTTAGTTTGTCATCAAATGTGTGAGAAAATTATTGAAATGTTTAAATGAAAAAGAAAATATTTGCATTTTCCCCCTTTCTATACATTGCATAATATTATTAAATGATTCTAGGAACCTCGAGGATTTTCAGTACATAAAGGGCAAGGGTACAAACCTAGATTAAAAACCTGTGATCCTGATCTGTGTTCAAGAACAATAAATCATTAATAACTGTCTGTCAGTTCTGTTAAGCACTATAGTACAGAGTTACATTACAACTTTAGTGTACATAAAGGAAGACTTGTGTTAAGCATGTAGAAGAAACAGAAGCAGCACTGACATATCTGGGCTCTGACCAATTTATAAATATATTTATAAAGTAAATATATGAAATATGCCTTAACTGAATAATCTATGAAAAAATTATATCTATTCTGTATCATCATTTTCTGATTTGGGGTTGTAGCATCTATATACTTTTGGAAAAAAATAAAACTTTATTACTTAATATTATATACAGACAGTAGTACAGTTGAAGTGTCTGCCATTTTTGTTCTGCATAATCAATATTTTAGTCTTTAGTTATCTTGTTTGTTAATTTGTTATTAATGATGCACTTCAATAAAAAGTATGTAAGTACACAAAGTTCCACTGTCACAAAGTGCCTCAGCGGAAAATATATTAGTTGCATTACTACTTCAGTGAAGTATGAGCATGTATTAATCTCAACATTATTATAACAATGTTAAAAAATAAACAGATAAATATTTGTTTGTTCAGTGCATGTATAAATGTTACAATTGTATTTATTGTATGTATTATGTGTGAATTATGTATGGAAAGCATTGTGCTAGTTCATTGCAGTTAATAATAATATATAACATTAATTTATAAATAAATATGTAATTGTAGATGAAGAGGAAATATTTTACTGTTAAATGTACTTCAGTAAAGTATGAGCATATATTATTTTATTGACAAAAATTGTTAATCAAAGCATGACTAAAACGTCCCCAATTTGTATGTAATGATTAGAATCACATTAAATGATTGTGTGTTATCAAATTGTGAGAATATGTTTGGGTTCATAAACAGAAGAATACATTTAAATTTTATAATAATTATTAAATAAAAGTACAGTTAGTAGTGTATAAAGTGTGGCAGGTATAGAAGATCTCTAAATTAGTAGTTTACAGTTTAGTTATTGAAATATGGTAAAGCAATAAAATGCTAAATTTCTTTAGAGTTACCCAAGTATAGTTTTTTCACATCTCAAATTTGGATTTAACAAAGTGAAATTCAAAAGCCAATTATATTTTAATCTAAACTATGTACATATAAATGATTTGTCTTGATAAATCTATGTCATTTATTAAGTTATCTATTTTAAAAAAATATTAAAAAGCATCACACGCTATATGGAAAGTAAGGAACTAGATATTAAATTACATTTAATATTTAGCATTCTATTCGATCTTATCTGCAATAAAATTGTTGTTTAAATTGAGAAGTGAGATGTACTTACAATCGGTCAATTCAGATGAATCAAAAGTATATAAGAGCAAAACAATGCAGATGATGCTTCTCATGCTGAAATGAACTGCAATTGCACAACTAACAAATGAAATTAATTACAAGCAGAGCACAGGAAGACAGTTTATATTTTATACCATTAATTTAAATTAGAGTTTATCACAGAAAATACAGTATACAAACTATTTGAAGATATATAAATACATACTTTTGTTGTATTAAGAAATTAACATAAGGTGGACTTACTTGTTATAAACTGACTCTAAAGAATTTCAGTGTATGCTACTCAAAGGTTAATGCTGCAAAGCTTTGCATGAGTGAGTTTCCCTCTGCAAACCTACTCACGTGACAGATTTTTATTTATATCAAACCAAAAGAGCCAACTCAACATGAAATCATACTCACATTTCCACTTACTCACACTTATTGTGGCTTACAAACCACAACTTTATAGAAATCAAAAGTAGAATACCTGCTTAAAATCTGTATACAGATGTAAAGTGGGTACAGAAATATATTTAGACCTCTTTGAATTTGTCTCTCTTTGTTTCATTGCAGCCATTTGCTAAAATCAAAAAAGTTTTTTTTCTAATTAACATACACTCAGCATCCCATCTTGACAGAAAAAACAGACATGTAGAATTTTTATGTAAATTTCCATGTAGATTAATTTATTAAAAGATGTAAATTATTAAAAAAGAAAAACTGAAATATCACACGATCATAAGTATTCAGACCTTTTGCTCAGTATTTAGTAAAAGCACCCATTTATTTTTTCACACCTTGAATTGGGGATTCTCTGCAATTCTTCCTTGCAGATCCTCTCCAGTTTTGTCAGGTTGGATGGTGAACATTGGTAGACAGCCATTTTCAGGTCTCTCCAGAGATGCTCAATTGGGTTTAAGTCAGGACTCTGGCTGGGCCAGTCAAGAATGGTCACAGAGTTGTTCCGAAGCCACTCCTTTGTTATGTTAGTTGTGTGCTTAGGGTCATTGTCTTGTTGGAAGGTGAACCTTTGGAAAAGTCTAAGGTCCTGAGCACTCTGGAAGAGGTTTTCTCTCAGGTTATGTCTGTACTTGGATCCATTCATCTTTCCTTTAATTTCAATCAGTCATCCTGTCCCTGCAGCTCAAAAACACCCCCATAGCACGATGCTGCAACCACCATGTTTCACTGTTGGGATTGTATAGGGCAAGTGATGAGCAGTGCCTGGTTTTTGCTACATACACCGCTTAGAATTAACACCAAAAAGTTCAATCTTTGTCTCCTCAGACCAGAGAATCTTATTTAATTCAAACTCTATACAAACTTTTATACTTTCAAACTTGCCGTGAGGAGAGGCTTCTGTCGGGCCACTCTGCCATAAAGCACTGATTGGATGCAGTGATAGCTGACTTTGTGGAACTTTCTTCCATTTCCCTACTGCATCTCTAGAGCTCAGTCACAGTGATCTTTGGGTTCTTCTTTACCTCTCTCACCAAGGCTCTTCTCACACGATTGCTCAGTTTGGCTGTACGGCCAGGTCTAGGAAAAGTTCTGGTCATCCCAAACTTCTTCCAATTAAAGATTATGGAGGCCACTGTGCTCTTAGGAACCTTGAGTGCTGCAATTTATTTTCTAACTTTGGCCAGATCTGTGTCTTGCCACAATCATGTCTCTGAGCTCCTTGGCCAGTTCCTTGGACCCCAATATTCTCATTTGCATTGACATGCACTGTGAACTGTGAGGTCTTATATATGGGTGTGTGCCTTTCCTAATCAAGTCCAATCAGTTCAATTAAACACAGCTGGACTCCAATGAAGGAGTAGAACCATCTCAAGAAGGATAGGAAGAACTGGACAGCTTGTGAGTTAAATATGAGTGTCACAACAATGGGTCTGAATACTTATGACCATGTGATATTTCAGTTTTTCTTTTTTAATAAATTTACAAAAAAATCTACATGTCTGTTTTTTCTGTCAAGATGGGATGCTGAGTGTACATTAATGAGAATTAAAATCGACGTTTTTTTATTTTACAAAATGGCTGCAATGAAACAAAGAGTGAAACATGTAAAAGGGTCTGAATACTTTCCATACCCACTGTATGTGTGATAATGAATTGAACAGATGCATAAAAAATTATCCTAATAATTAGTACCTGGGTGCTTAACAATAGACATAAAAAGCTGTCAAAAATGACTGGACATCCTGCAAAGATCATACCATGTGCGCAATGTGCAATTCAAATGTCAAAAGAAATAAAATTAGGAATTAGCTTTTCAGCTTTTGTAATTTAATATGTAGTTCCTAACCTTCTATTTAGGTTTACATATGGCACTGCAGAGAGCCAACAGCTGCTATATGGGACACTACAGAGAAAATCAGAACTCTCAAATCAAAGAAATTTCTGCTTTTTTCCAAAAAAAAACAAACAAAAAAAAACAAATGGACCGACAAAAACAACTGCATGTTCTGCAGCATTTCTCAAATATAATAAGATAAGATAGGAGAGGGACAGAAATTTACGTAAAACTCACAGTGGGTTTATTTATCATTCATATTATTCATATTTTGAATGGGAACCTTTTTATTTTTTATATTTTGAAAAATGGACACTGTATCCCCAGTCAGAGAGCTTCATCTCCCATAGACCTACGGACAGGAGACAACCCCATAAAAGTACTACCTCTGGAAGCCATCTTTCTAATTTATTCTTAGTTACTCTGTGTTAAGATGGATGTATAATTTTTATGTTTGGATGTGTTAAGTAATTGCTTGTTTCGTTCTATTTGTTCCTGGGTTCATTTATTAGTTCTTGAGTTTATCTAATTGTTCCTGTGTTGATTTTATTGGATATTGGTCTGTTTGTTGTAATGTTTTCTGTTGTATTATAACAAACCATCCATCATCTGCACCATCTACATCATCCACTCCTCTACCAACCATCTGCTCATCTTCATACTTCCTTACTACACCCACCGAATTTGATATCTTTCAACCAGTCAACCAATACTTACCTCCAACATCTACTACAACATTCATGTCATGCCTTAATATACAAGTGGACTTTATTCCTATTCATCATCAGTTTCATTCTTACTCAATAAACAACTGTTTGTGTTTCACATCCTGTACTGTGTTTTAATCAGACACACCGTGGTGTTCCTCACTCTTACACCAGCCCTGTCCTACAGTCTCCATGCCACCCTCTTTACAGTCATTTACACTGTATACTCCTAGCCAAAGATGAAATAACCATTAAGCCTGTTACAAGCAACAAGTCCAAAAACCATGTCATGTTCACTTCTGTCATGGTAGCATTAATGTGGAAAAATACAACGAGATATCAGAGCAACATATGCTGCTTTCAAGACATCATCATTTCCAGTGACGTCCATGCATGTTTCAACAAGACAATGCAAAACCAAGTTGCTCACATTAAACTGGTATTGCTGCAGAAGAAGATGATAAGGGTACTGGACTGACCTGCTGCAGTCCTGATCTGTCCCCAATAGAGAATGTGTGGACAATGTGTGACACCATGACCCTATACTGTTGCACATCTTAAGACATTTTGAAAAAAGAATGGGACAACATAACACGTGAAATTGCTTGGTATGGCAATATTTAAAAAAATGAATGGCAACGTTACAAAGTGGTAAATGCTTTACTGTGACATTTTTTATGTGTTGCAGGCCTGAAATGCAGGACTTGATATTAATTAAAAAAATTTCATAAAGTTGGCCAGATAAAACATAAAATATCTATGGTTTATATTGTCTGCAATGAAATAAGTCAGTAAATGTAAGAAACACTGATTTTTAAATATTATTTATAGTTTAAATTAACTTCTCTTCTATGAATAACTGAACACCTCACCAACTGTGGCAGGTTCCTATAGTATAAACATTGTATTGTATTTAGTTTGGTAATCCTTAATCACATGACATGCTACTAATGTTTTCCCAGAATTATAAGAACGTTTGTATAGTACAGAATTTTTAGTCTACAAAAGATATTCTGTAACTTATTTAAAGTACTAGCGGTCTCTCCCACAAGACCTTTGCACATGCCAAATTTTATGTTTATTTATGTTTAAAAATGTATTGATGTCTACACCCTGTAAAGGATATGTATTTTTTATTCATTTATTATGATCTTAACAACGGTTATTTGTGGTTGCCCAACCATATGACATGTATCTCAAGATAACTGAGTATAATAACTGAATATTAACCTCATAACATCCTAATCAATTTCGGGGTTCAATATTATAAGATGTTTTATCTACATTGGCTATAAATAAAACTATTAAAACTAAGTGAATAGCAGACTGAAATGTAGAGTATATCTTCCACTTGCCAGACAGCATGAGCTAAAGAGAGGGAGTAATTTATTAAAGCAGAAAACATCCCCTTTTCTCATCAGCATCAATGTCCTATTCATTTCTAAACTTATTTTCAGCAGATGCTCATACATTATTTCATTTGTAACACAAAACAATTCTTACAGTTAATGCTTTTCATTTATTCTCATGGTCCAAGTTCTCTTCTTGATTTCATTTGCAAACGTCATCATGAGTGAATACGACAGATAAAGAATGTGACTATGTTATACCACCAGAAATTATATTTTTATGTTCTCAGGACTGCTATTTTCCTTTGGGGGTGGAAGAGCACCTAAACATGTTCTTCAACCCACTGCTTTAGATGCCTTTTTACCACTCATCTTTATGGTCACACTTTAGCTCTGAGTCATGTTTGACAAGGGTTTATTCAGCTAGGGGGTTTTGTCTCGCCAGCAACACAGGGTGCAATGCAGGGACAACCTTAGGCAGACTGTCAACCCATCATAGAGCACAAACACTTACACACTAAGGGCACTTTAGAAACTCCAGTTAACCTAACAAACGTATTTATGTGGGAGGAAAGTTGAGTGCCTGGATTAAACCCACAAATATTAATTGAGGACATGTAGACTCTACACAGAACAGACCCAGGACCTTCCTAAATCTGTGGCAAGATTTAAAAACTAATGGTTCGCTAATGGTCTTCAACCAGCATGACAGAGTTTGAGCAACTTGAGGCAAAACACAATGTTACCAAGTGTGGATTGGGGAGTTTGGGTTTGGGGGGCAATTATGATGACAAACGTCATGGTCACATTTTAGCTCTGAGTCCTGTTTAATATGGGTGTATTCAGGGGTTTTGTGATGACATTATGTGTTTTATCTGTTTATTTGTACAGATGATTCAAGAGTGCAAGCAGAAATGAAAGAAAATATATCCATGGGATTTGAGCCCTTTCGATGAGTTGCCCATCATCTAGGGTATTTTGACCTAGCTGTTAGGAGGGTTTAAGAGAAATGGTTCCAAGAGAGCATGCACACATGGCTAACAGGCTTCAGTTGGCCCAAACAGACCCCAGTAGAGATAATATTCTGATTAACCAACAAGCAGAAGAAGTTTCCACAGTTTTATTGTTCACCATCCAGAAGCAGGTGGTACCTTCACTATACATTCCCATCTCTGCCTGGACCAGTTCTCGGCACTTATACAAGATACTATATGTATACATATATAAATGCAGTGTCTTATATAAGTATTCACCTCCTTGAGGTTTTCCACATTTTATATTGTTATCTCACACTCTCAATCTCACACTGAAATGAACTTTAATTTAATGATTTTTCACAAAACATAATTATTTTATTTTATTTTGAAGTGTAATGAATCTCAATATAACCTGCAAAAGTATTTATACATAGCAATCATAAAAGTTGTGATTTCATAAGTATTCGCCACATTCAAGTGAGGTGTGGTGCAATCAATAGCTACCAGAATCCCAATAATTAATAAAATTAAGGTCTATTCATGTGTCAGTTTCATTATGACACTTTATGAAACTGTGACAAAAAGCCATTTAACTTTGTGTTTGGACTCAGAAAACTTCTGAAAATAAGCATTGTGGTCTGACCTAAATTGATCACTTTGAAGTTGTTGAAAAGTACTACACAACCAACACTGCTCTTTGAGGGGAAACCTAAAAAAACCTGCTCTAGTCTGTAACAGACCTTAGACTAATGTAGATGTTTGCCTTCTAGCAAGACAGCAACCCTAGACACTTTCAAAGCTACTCGGGTGTAGTTCAAAAGCAAGAATCTCAGTGTATTAGAGTCAAAGTTAACACACAAATGTGTTAGAAAATATGTGGCATTCACTGTGAAGAGTAGTATTAGTTGAAACATAAAAGAAATGCCAAAAGACAACCAGAAACTCTAGGTGAATTGCACATCCACGTATTGTAAAGGTTGGCTAAAAATAACATATTAAAAAATCAGTTAAATGCTTAACTAAGACGACTGTGCTGTTATCAATTTGAGGGAGGTGTAACCTTAAGAATACATCCCATACACAATATAAAACTCTTTTTTTTAAACTAGAAGGTTCACTGTTACTCTGAATGAACTGAACCTGTCATTGATGGTAGAAGGGAATGATGAATCAACAAGGCCTGTGACATTTTAAAAATATATCCTTTAATTTTATCTTTCAGGTAAAGGTTATATATAGCAAAAACAAAAATGAACATATAGCCAGCAACACAGGGTGCAAGGCAGGACAACCTTAGGCAGATTATCAATCAATTATAGGGCACATACACTAACACACACTTACTAAGGGCACTTTAGAGGAAAGTGGGAGGAAAGTTGAATTAAGTTGACTGGACTAAACATACATGAAGGAAGAACCTGTAGACTCAACACAGAACAGACCCAAGACCTTCATGAATATGTGGCAAGATTTATAAACTAATGGCTCACTAATGGTCTCCAACCAAAACACAATTTAATCAAGTGTGGATTGCGGAGTTGGGGGTGTTCATGATAACAAATGAACATTACCTGAAGCTGCAAATCTGTACACCTTTCATGACACCCAGTTTTAGTTTAGGAAATTTGCCAAGACATAAATGTACTACGTATTAGCATTTTGAGGTTCATACCTCTGTATTTGTTTGCAGCTTTTCCAGAAGGCATTGTGTTGTTATAATTAAATAATTTAAACACCGGTGAGAGAGAGAAAAATGAAATCTTGATTATGACCAACTGATATACTGATTTACAAATGTACATGCTAATTGTGATAGTAAGACATGTCAGTCATGAACTGGAGACAAGGGAATGTAAGTCATGACCAAATAGGATAGAATACCTTTATCTGACCCACTTAATAAAAGAAACCTGTATTATTAAGCATGATTCACAATTAAAGACACTAAACAAGAGAAGTGGGAAACTCAGCCATAACCCAATGACTTCCTGTTTCAGATGCTGACCTGCTCAGCAAGAGAAGAAACAAATCTTTGATATCTGACACTTTGATACAATAAGTAAACAATAAGTAAACAAAAAGTAGTCAGTCTACAGCTTTTATGACAGTATAAATTTGCTGTGCCCTCAAAACAACTCAACACACAGCCATTAATGTCTAAACCGTTGGAATTAAAAGTGAGTACACCCCTATGTAAATATGGCTAAATTTTGCCCAATTAGTTATTTTTCCTTGCTGGTATCATTTGACTTGTTAGTGTTACAAGGTTTCAGGTGTGAACTGGGAGCAGGTGTGTTAAATTTGGTGTTTTCGTAATCTTGACCATGACCAACGATTCACTAATTCACACACTGATTCAGTAAATGAGGTGATGACGATCCACAACCTCAAACCTAAACTGAAGCAGTATCGTGATCAAGGTTATGTGTCAACAGTAAACAGTAACAGTATGAAACAGTAGAATGGTTGAGCAGAGAGATGAGGATGTGTATCATGAGTGAATGGTTCACCAAGTAAGCCACAGAAGCCCTAAATGGAAGGCCTCTCGACTTCTATCAAAAAAATTCTCTGATTTCAATTTCAAAGTGGAAGTTGAATGGAAGGAATCAATTTATTTATTCTCTGTTCCTTGTATAGTATGTTATTCAGTTTGGAGTGCTGTCTGAATTATAAGAGAACAACTGGAATCTCTGGTCTGTGCACTACATTATTACCCATAATGCATTTTAATTCTAGTACACAAACCAAATGCACACTATGTACACTAAATATGGACTGTGGTAGCCTAGTGGTTAAGGCACTGGACTCTGGACTTGATGGTCCTGGGTTCAAATCCCACCTCTGCCAAGCTGCCACAGTAGGTTCCTTAAACTACGCCCTTAACTCACCATTTCTTGAATTGTAAGACTGTATAAGTTGTAAGTCGCTCGATTGTAAGGTCGTAAGAGCGCCTACAAAATGCCATAAATGTAATGTAAATATCCCACAACTGATCCTAATTACTAGGTGGTTGTTGCCACCTAATGGACTGTAGTATGGAGCATGTTTGTTTCTTTTTCTCATATAAACATATGAGAATTTGTAGTCCTGAAACAAGAGACCAGTCTGTATTTCACTGAGTCATGTTTATTTGGGGGAAAAAATATGGACAGAGTTGTAAACATATTGACAAAAATAAAATAAAATAAAATATTAACTAATATATATATATAATAAAATAAAATATTGTCTAATGTAATATGACTGCATATACAACCCCAAATCAGAAAAAGGACAGTATAGAGAATGTGAAAAGGCACAGTGTTTTTTTTTTATATTTTCTTTGACTTTTATTTATTTGGAGACAGCATGAAGCCAGCATGCTTCATGTTTTGTTTCCGGCACTCTCTTGTGACCTTCAGTCTCTTAAATGGCACTTCATCAATATCTCTCATGCATCAGTAGCTGATATAACCACATTGGTTAAATAATTACTTTGGCAAACCTCTTGTCAAGCATTACAATATGGAGTTACATTCATACATACATAGAATTAATGCGCAAAAAGTTGATAATGCAAAACCACATGCTGCACACCTTACAAAAGCATTACCTTGGTAGAAGAGGGGACAGGTACTGGACAGGCCAGCCTGCAGTCCTGACCTGTCAAATTTTGGTCAATAAGCAACACTGAATGAGAGATTGAATAACACTGGAAAAAACACGCCTTATGAGCTCTCTCCTTCTCTCTCCCTCTCTCTCTCCCACTCTCTCTCCTTCGCTCTCCCCCTCTCTCTCTCTCTCTCTCGCTCTCTCTCTCTCTCTCTCTGTCTGCCTGTAGACGTGTTAGCAGGTACTACCTACTGACTTAGGAGTTAAAATAGTGAAGAGCGGAACCATGTTCTTCGAAATGCTTACAATTTTTAACTTGGGAGCATTTAGCTTTTATCATGTCATTGGAGTCGTCTGTACCGTCTACATTACCGCCTTGTTTATTAAATGGACGATTAACAGGAAGAAATGGATGCGTGCCCTGGAACAGTTCCCCGGTCCACCTGCTCACTGGTTTCTGGGACATGTTAAAGAGGTACGGAACAAAAACGGATAAATAAATCAAAAGCATCTTACGATTACACCAAATTAACTATTGTACATTGCAGAGAACACGTTAAAATACAAGTAGGTAAATGACGCGGATTTCTGTGTACAAGTATTTAATCTAATTAATATCGTTATCGTACATTATGGTCATTTAAATGGATGAATTTCAATATATTACAAAACATTACATATTGGGCACCTCTACAGATTATTCAGAGTGTCGAGATGCGTAACTTGTTTATGTTAACAATAGTTGTTAACTATTGTTTACTAAATAGTAAACTTCTGCAAAATCCGGGTGGCTCTGTATTTTAAATCCCAGGGTGGAGCGGCATGGATCCTTTCTGTGTGGAGTCTGTATGTCTGCATGGGTTTACTCCAGTTTCCTCGCAAAGTCAAAAGATATAAGTGTCAGGTTAAGTGTTTAGTGATTACACTAAATTGGCATTGATTTGCGTGTATATATGTGACTAGTTTCAAGATAATCTTA